>CAUYQG010164373.1:0-18118 GCA_963574415.1 Tarsius wallacei
TTCCAGCTACTTGGAAGGCTGAGGCGGAAGGATCGCCGGAGCCCAGCAGGTCGAGGCTGCGGTGGCCGGGAGCGGCCACTGCACTCCAGTCTGGGCGACAGAGTGAGACTCCAACTCAAAACAAAACAAAACAAAACAAAACAAAAAAGAAATAAGATGCATGCAACACACCCATGAAATGTGTATATAAAGCACCCAAATCATGGTGGAGAGGTACCTGCTAATCAAATTCAGGCTTTAGTACAGCTGTGTTTGCTCATTGCAGCCCATGAGTAAATCAAATTTGGACATATCAAATCATTTAGCATATGCCAGAGGAATCTGATTTTTGAATAAACTTTATTGGAATCTTTGGCAAAGCAAAGGATCCTTTTGTAATGCAAATGACCACCCACTAATTTATATCTTTTGTAAGGCAGGGTTTTGTAAGGTAGGATTGAAGTTTTTGTAACACCCTGGCACTCCTGTGCCATTTAAAATCAGATTGCTTTAGTGCCTGGGAGAGAAGAATCACTCTGAGAAGTTGCATTAACTCCTTCAGACCTGAAGAAGGCATTTAGTCAATTATTGTTTCTGGGAGCTAAATAGTACCCTTGTCACCTGAAAGGTTTAAAATAGCCTTCCTAAGTGGCTCCTTAGTCTCTGAGAGAACATGACTCATTCCTTCATTGTAACCTGAAAGAAATTCCAGTTTCAGAAGACGCAGGAAATAAGTTATACTTCTAAACATTAATACTAGAGGTCTTATGTATTAGGAAGCCAACATGGTATGGGTTAAATGTTGGTCGTAGAAGCTGCTCTATTAGGATGTGGCTGAAAGGGCAAGGGGTGGACTGGCAGTCCTTTCCAGAATATTCCTTGGGGAAATTCTTGGCTGACAGCATTAAGGCTCCTGAGCTCCAGCTGTACTCTGTGTGCCACAGGTTGTCGTAATTGTCTAGAGAGCCCCCCTCCAACTCCCACCCCACTCCTATCCCCTGCATAACTGAAGACTCCATGTTTACACAGGGCCCCATAATGTTTCTTCTGCCAGCTTTACTTTGGGTTGTTTCCCTCTTAAGCAGCCTTTGGATTCATCTTCTGCCTTTGGATCTATCTTTTGCGTATAACCAGTGAAAGAAAACAGAGTATATTAGAACATGTCTTAAATCAGTGCTGGGAGATAAATTGCATTCTTGTACCCATGTTCTTGACAGTGTAAATGGTGCTGTGGAGAGTGAGGTTCTCCAAGTCTGGGTCAGCCATTGCCTTTCATTGACCTCAGTGGATGCCAGTTAACGGAAAAATATGATCAGGGTTCACCCTATGGAATCATTGCTTAATATTGTAGATGACTCATTGGAATTAGTGTGTTAGAAAATCACTTCCAGATGTGTAGAAGAAACTTTTCCAAAAGGGAGAAATACACTTTAGAAAACTGGGTTAGTTTTATTATTATTTTTAATAACCTTAGGGCCAGAAGCAAATGTCCTTGTGCATGGTTAGTCAGCATATATTTGGAGTTCTAAGTAATATGACCCTGTTCACTTCCTCTTAGACTGACATCCATGTAAGTGGGGGCTGCCCTCAGCCTGCCTCCTTATCTCCTAGCAACTTCTGCCTTCTCCACATCTCCCATCTTCTCACGTTGATGAATGGTCTGGAAGACTTACCTACTCCCTCAGTCTCCAGCCTCATTCTTTATCCTTATCAGCAAGCATTTATTCAGCATTCCTAGGTACTGTGAAGGATGGAAGAAACATCTAGTGGGGGAGAAGCGGAAGTCCGGGTCATAGAGGAAGTGAGAATGTGAGCTCTGGTGTCTGCATCTGAGTTGAGATGCCACTTTCTGGCTGTGGAATATTGGGAACATTACTTTCCCTTTCCAAATCTCAGTTTCTTTTGTTTATAAAATAGGGACAAAGGTGATCATCACACCTACTTCATAAAGTAAGCGTGAGGCCTTAAGGAGAGAATCCATGGTCAACACTTGGCAGAGGCTGAGTGTTAACTATTTTTACTCATCTAATTCACCTCTGTGTGTAGTTTGAGTTTGTGTGTGAAGGGGGAAAATGAGGCATGAGTTCTAGACTGATGCTCTCAGAGAAGCAACCACAGTGTTTGATTTTTGGTATTCTCTTTATCTCACTGGCTTCTCGTATTCAGTGAATTTTTAGTTGAGCCCTGTTAGAAGAGGTAATGTGTTGTCATCTCCTTGGAAGCTCCACATGACAGATTTTGTAGCTCACGCAATAGTCAGAAGGAAAGTATTTGTAAAGTAACACAGCCTGGAGCTCTTGCAAAAGCCAAGTCTGTTCTAATAAGGTGTTTTTGGTAAGTGAAATCTTATGTCTTCCATCCTACTTAGTTTCACGACTTACCTATTATCACATTGTATTTGAGCAATCTTCAATTGCATGTATTTCCCCTCTCCCCCATCTCAAATGTAACATCAGTAAGTGCTTCTATGCTAGAATGTGATAAAAAACATTTCTAAAATTTGAAAACTGCATCAGAAGAGGAACAGATCATAACCATTATTGCTCCATAGAGATTTATGTCTGTCTTTTTTGAAAAGTTGAATTCACAAAACTGCTGCAAAATCTCTGTAGTGGTCAAGAGCGTGTGCTCCAGAGTTGAACAGCCCTGGCTTCGAATCCTGAGTATGAGTTTTCTATTGCTGCAGAGCAGATTGCCACAAATGTAGAAGCTTAAAATAACACACGCTTATTATTTCACAGTTTCTGGGTCAGAAGTGTGGGCAGGGCTCAGCTGGATTCTCTGCTCGGGGTTTCATAGGGTTTCATAGGTTTTCATAGGTGTTGGCGGGACTGTGTTCTCATTGGGAGACTCAGAGGCTTTTTTCAAGCTCATCCAAGTTGGCACAATTCAGTTTCTTGTAGTGGTAGAATTGGTTCCATTTTCTTGCTGGCTGTCAGCTGACAGTTGCTGTCACCTCCTAGAGGACACCGTCAGGTCCTAGACAGGTGGGCCTCTCATTGCATGGCGGTTTACTTTTTCAAAGCTGCAGATGAATCCAGTTCTTCTTCTAGGGATCACCTGATTAGGTCAGACCTATCTGGGATACTCTTCCTTTGGATTAACTCAGTCAATTGATTAGTAACCTAATCAGGGGAGTGATATTTCTTAATATTCACAGGTCCCACTTACATTCAAGAGGACAGATTAAATAGGGTGAGTAGACCAAGGAGTTGGAATTTAGGGGGCATCTTCAAATTAGGCCCGTATCACTTAGGTAAGTTGCAGAACCTCTCCTTTTCTGTTTTCCCATCGATAAATTGTGAGCCTTCTCTACCTCATGGGGTCATTGCTAGAATTATGGGAGGTAACACATAGAAAAACAGCTCTTCTCTACTATGATTCTAATGTTAGAATCATAGTAGAGAAGAGCTGCTTTTCTTCCTCCCCTCCTCCCTTTCTATCTCCCCACCCCCATAATGAAATGGCTTTGAAGGTAGGTCATATGATCCCATGCTGAAGAAGTTGGGCTTTTTTTTAATGATTTGAGTTAAATACAAAATAAAGATTTCCCAAGCAGAAAGGTTATTTAACACTGAAATTTCTAAGCCACATTTTGTCTTAGAATGTGCAGGCGAAGGCCTTTCTATATCGCTATATTCTTTTAATTTTTTTTATTTTAAAAATATTTTTTAGGGATGGGGCAGGGAGGTTTCGCTATGTTTCCCAGGCTGGACTCGAACTCCTGGGCTCAAGTGATCCTCTCTCCTCAGCCTCCCAAGTAGCTGGGACTACAGGTGCATGTCACCTTGCCTAGACTTAATTTGATTCTTTGTTAAATGAATGCATGTGTGGTACTCAGTTCATGGTCTCCCCTGATTTGGGGTTTGAGGTGTGTTTCCTAGGTAAGATAAAGGTTTCAGCTATTAGACTATTTATGGAAAAACTGTTTGGTAGGTCAGTGATCTATAATTGACAATGCCTTTGATCAATTATAGTACTTTGTAGAGCAAGAAATATCAATTTACAAGACCTGCACTGTGCACTAGGTTTCTAATCTTTAGTGTAAGGATATTCAGCAGTTCAGCCTCACGATGGTTCTGAAATTTAGATAGAGTTTATTCACATATGCTACTGAGATGCAGCCATTTTAAGGGACTTGGATATGGTTTCAAAGACATCCCTATGAGAAAATGAATGTGTGTTGCTTTTCCTCATTGCCTGTAGGAATGGATTGTACTTCAGTGATACTTAGAAAATAAACGACCACGTGACAAATTAGAAGCCCCATTTTTCAGGTGGAAGTGTTTGGAGAGGGGAAAGAAGAAAAAGAGGTGAAGCGAAAAGAAACAAGAGGCAGAGTGGCAAGAAAGGGAATGCCTGTAATTTGCTACAAGGAATCCCTTGTGGAGAGTTTGATCCTTCATGATGGAATTGAACTTGAGTGTCACTTTTGCAGTAATTACTTAAACATTCCATTCCATTCATTAGAGACAAATCTGCATGTTTATCTTCCACGTGAGAAGTTTAGAAGTTTGAGTGTGTAGTCAAGAACCAGCCAGGGCTGGGTGCAGTGGCTCATACCTGTAATCCCAGCACTTTGGGAAGCCGAGGTGAGAGAATTGCTTGAGCCCAGGGTTCACTTAGGCCCAGGTTTGAGACCAGCCTGGGCAACATAGTGAGACCTCGTCTCTAAAAAACAGTAAAAAAATTAGCCGGACATGGTGATGTGTGCCTGTAGTCTTCAGCTACTTGGGTGGCTGAGTTGGAAAGACTGCCTGAGCCCAGCAGGATGAGGCTACAGTGAGTTGTGATCATGCTACTGCACTCCAGCCTGGGCCACGGAGTGAGACCCTGACTCAAAAAAACAAAAAAGACTCCATTGTCCACATTTATTTGGTAGTCCACAGCTTTAGAGATGACACTTGATCTACTTTCTAAAGTAGTTCCTAATCTGGAGTTTTAGGAGATCCTTGGATGGGCTTCATCACAAGATCTATTAAACTCCAAAATTATATGGAAAATTCTGCATTTACATTTTTCTGGAAAAAGGGCCCACAGTTCCCTAGAACCTCAAAGGAGTGTGTGATCCAAGGAAGGTTACGATTTATTGACTTACTAGCTTCATATAAACAAGTTGCATTACTTTCATATAAGATGTATTGGTGTTATATAATTATAAAAGCAATAGATGCTGATTGAAACCATTTTAATCCAAAAATATAATGAAGAAAATAAAAGTCACTCAGAAAGCCACCATCCAGAGATGACCACTGTTAACATTTTGATGTTCCTGCATCTCTTTTCTATTTTTTTCTCCTTTCAAAATGAATTTTTACTGTTGATTAAGTTGATTTTTAGTAGTTACAGTGTTCCAAATTATATAAGAGAAGCTTCTGAGTGTAAGGAGTCTGGGACAACTGTTCAAACATCCCTTTGATTTCCAAGACATATCCACCAGCAATTATTTATTGAGCACCTGCTATGTGTATGACACACTGCTCCAAATGTAAAAGAGGAAAATCTTTATTTAATTTCCCACACAAGGTGTTTAAAAATTCTAGGGATTTAAATAGGCTATATGAACCCCTAGCCTTCGAAAGAGAATCTTTTCACTTAAAATGACAGGACTTCTATCAACTAGAAAAAAAAGGCAGATGGCAGTGATGATGTAATCACAGTTTTGGAGAAGCATAATTAAACCATTAGAAGTCAGTTTTTAAAAATAGCTTTCCTTTACTACAAAACTTCACTCATCTAATGATACAAATATATATGCAGTACATGAAATGTGACTATATAATAAAGTCATGGTCATCTCACATGACTCATAAACTTATTTTGGGGGAAATTCCAAAAGTTTTGAGCATTGACAACATTAGGGAGTAATTGTGTGGCCTCCTGTGGTGGGTAACAATTCAAAGGACAGCAGTTATTTGCACGTGGAGTCCATCATGTTTAAGGAGGAAGATTGATGGAATTACTTCACCGCCACTGCTCACATGGTTTACAACAAGAGAATTCTGGTCAAATAGAATTGTTTCTTGGGTCAACTGAAGGACTTCTTGTCGCTTGTCTACTCTCTCCAATGCAATTTTCACTTTACGTTTAAATAAGATCCCATTTTCAAGTGGGAAAGCAAATAAATCTCTTTCCAGAATTCCAGGCGGAGCCCATTAAAATGTTTAATAGTTCTCTGTATAATTCATCCTGTCCTTTGTTTAGCCATTGAAGCTTGTCCTCTTTTCTCTGTCTGTTTGGTGATTTCTTTTAGGGAGCAATCCAGGACTAGCCCAGTACAAGTGTCCTAGAACTTGGGAACGTACTAGCACTACTGCAGCAGCCACAGCCGGGCCAGGTCAGGGGCTGGCCCCTGCTTTCCTGTAAACACCACAATTTGAGAGCAGCCACTTTCAGGCTGCAAGCAAGGTGGTCATCAGGCTGACAGTCAAAGGCAGCCCTTGCAAAGCTTCAGCATCTTTCCCTTCTTCAGGGACCCTTGGCCAGAGCTCCTTTCTGAAGGCCCTGGAAACAATCACTGAACAGAACTGCTGAGAGAAGACATAAGAAATAAGATCCCTCACAGCTCTGAAAGCAAGAGCCACACTCAGTGTGAGGAGGACTCAATGTTGGCTAAACGTGGTGCTGCTCTGGGGCTTAAGTGCAGAACTTGAGGGTGACCAAAGACTTGACAACCCTGGTACATACCTTTTATACAACTGGAGCTGGGAGCCAGGCCTGCTGAGCCCAGGTCCCTGTGCTTGTCCCAGTAGCTGCTCCCATGATGTGGTCATGGCCTGAGAACCACAGCCCTACCAAGGACAGGTTTGCAACAGAATGCCTACCAGGGTAGCCATATTTTTAACTACTCAGAGGCCTTTCTTCTGTCTTTTCTGTTTGTAAATTAAGACACCGAAACTTCACTGGGGAGTAAGTAGGCACTATTGTACCAGCTATACAGGAAATGGTAGAAAGTGGCTGTCTTTTTTGCTGACAAGGGCAGTGTAGTTAAAAGGAAATATGGTCATATCAAAATGTATGTATTCTGAATGAAGGAATTGCTGGTGATATATTTTTTCTTTTTTTTTTCTTGCCCCCCTGCCCCGAGTTTTCTAGCAGAAAAAGTATTGCTGTTATAATTCCAAAAAACATAATCAATTGAATTTGGGGGGTTTTTCTTATTGTGGTAAAATATACATCAAATTTACCATTTTAACCATTTGTAAGTATACCCTTCAGGGGCATTAAGTATATTTGCACTGTTCTGCTATCATCACCACTACCAATTTCCAAACTTCATCATCCCAAATGGAAACTCAGTACCCATTCAACACTAAGCCTCTACTGTCTCTTCTCTCCCCACCCCTGTCCCTGGTAACCTCTATTCTATTTTCTGTGTTTACATAGTTGCTTATTCTGGGTACCTCATATAAGTGGAATCATACAAAATCTGTCCTTTTGGTTACTGGCTGACTCACTTAGCATAATGTCCCAAGGTTCATCCATGTTGTAGCATGTGTCAGAATTTCCTTCTTTTTAAAGACAGAATAGTATCCCATTGTATGTAGATACCATATTTTGTTTATGTAGCCACCTCCTAATGGATATTTTGGCTGTTTCCACCTTTGACTATTGTGAATAGTGCTGCTATGAACATTGATGTGCAAGTGTCTTTTTGAGTCCCTGCCTTCAGTTCTTTTGGGGAGAGGTTCTCAATTCTACCTAGAAGTGGAATTGCTGGATTATATGGTAACTCTGTATTTAACTTTCTGAGGAACCATCAAACTGTTTTCCATAGTAGTTGCACTATTTTACCTCCCCACCAGCAATGCACAAGGATTCCAGTTTCTCCACATCTTCCCCAACATGTGTTTTTTTTTTTTTTTTTTTTTGGTGTTTTTTGGGATAACAACCATCCTAATATATGTGAGGTGGTAGATATCTCACTGTGATTTTGATTTGTATTTCCCTGATGACTAATGATATTGAGCATTTTTTATGTGTATATTGACCATTTGTTTATCTTCTTTGAAGAAATGTATATTTCAGTCCTTTGCCTGTTTTAAGATTGAGTTTTGTTGTTGTTGAGTTGTAGGAGCTCTTCATATATTCTGGATATTAATTCATTACCATATATATGCTCTGCAACTATTTTTGCCCATTCTGTGGGTTGTTTTTTTACTCTCTTGTTAGTGTCCTCTGATGCAAACAAAAGTTTTTAACCAACCCTCTTTTTTAAAGAAGGTACAGAAAATTTTTAGGGAGCAAGCAGACAGCTTAAACTATAGATGGGGAAGGGAAGCTTTATACCTCCTTTTTACCCTTCTGTGGGTCAAGGAACAAGAACTGAGGTCTTCTCATTGAAGTCATAAGCTCATGACTGCTTCCCCAACGTGAGTCCTCCTTAGGCAGCTGACACTGTAGGACACTTGTGTACTAGTGAGAGTCACAGAATGGGAACCCATCCTGGGTGTGGTAGTGAGCCCAGTGGAGGCAAGTGGGTGGTGGGGACATAAGCTCTTATATGGGGGGGACTCAAAAAACTGGACTTTATTTGTTAAAAATTGTGTATTTATTCTTACATGTTTAAACTTCAGTCACCTTCAAAATACTCTCTGTTTGATGCAATACACCTATTAAGACGCTTTTTCCACTGCTCAACACAGTTTTTGAACTTGTCAGTTTTGATGCCTTTAAGTGCTTCTGCTGTTTTTTGTTCCACTTCTTCCACATCGGCAAAACGTTTCCCTTTGAGGACTTTTTTTCATCCAAGGAAACAAAAAAAAGTCGCTCGGGGTGAGATCAGGTGAATGGGAGAGGATAGGGCATAAGGGTCATGACGTTTTTGTTAGAAAACTGCTGGACACTAAGAACTGTGTGGGCAGACATGCTTGTAAATTACCAATCATGACATGGGCAAATGCATTGAAAGAATCTCCAAAAAAAAAAAAAATTTCACTGAAGCCAAATGCAGCCTCTTACAACAACGCTAGTTGGTACACTGACACCCATGGGTTCCTAGAACACTTGCCTGATCGGGGAAATTTGTACTACAAGGGGTCTGCCCTTAAAAAGATAATTCCATTTTTTTAATCCCCCTATGGGCTTATAAGGTTTACCAGCTCCACCAGCTCCTTATTTCTGGCTGTTTTGTTTTTTTTTTTAATAATTTTAATTTTAATTTTTTGAGTTAAGGTCTCACTCTGTCACCCAGGCTGGAGTGCAGTGGCACTGTCATGGCTCACCACAGCCTTGACTTTCTGGACTCAGGTGGTTCTTCCACCTTAGCCTCCCAAGTAGCTGGGACTACAGGCATGTGACACCACATCCAGCTAATATTTTGATTTTTTTTTTTTAGAGATGAGGTCATGCTGTGTTGCCCAGGCTAGTCTCAAATTCCCGGGCTCAAGCAAACCACCTGCCTCAGCCTCCCAAAATGTTGGGATTACAGGAACCAGGCCAGCCCTGCCAGATATGGAGAATGTAAATTTTATATGCATGTTGATGGCATTGTAGGAGCATCTGATAAAGGGCACAGCCCTTGCCTCAGGCTACGCAAATCAGTCAGAGAGGATTTTTTTTTTTCATTTGTGAAACCAGAACTCAAGTGCTCTGTTCTTCTGTAGGCTGAGGCACAGGGAGCTGCCAAGGAGTAAGTCAAAGCCTTGAGGGCAGACCTGAGAGCCCAATTGAACCAAGTCTTGTCTCTGTGTGAATGAAGTCCCTGAGCATCCTGTTGGGATTTTCTCCAGTATCAGCAAAGGTTGGAAACCTCTTGGGGCAGCTGCAGAGAAAAAAACAAGAAAGAAATTTGATACAGGGCTGGGGAGTGGCAGTAGATGGGGTTCAAAATGACAAGGAGTTAGAGCACTATTGGTGGTGGCGGGGGTGGGGGGTCTCAGTTAATCTGAAAATGAAAACAAGACAGGAGTGCACTGTCACATTGAAAGAATGGCAAGCATTATGTTAGTCAAGTTGGAGGATGTACTGGGGAGAAGGTGTAGATATTATTTTCTAGGAAAAGACATAGTTTTATCATGATGACAAACGTTATAGGTAGAGGCCTCGGGAGGCAGGGTTGCTCTTAGCATAAGGTCTCACGGTAGCATTTGCAGGAGATGAGGGTTGGCATTCCAAAATGGGAATGTTTAGGGAAGGTTGTGAGGGAGTGCTTCTTGTTAGTATCAGGGTCTCACTCTGTAACCCAGGCTGGAGGGCAGTGGCACGATCATGGCTCACTGCAGCCTCAACTTTCTGCCTTCCTTCAGCCTCAGCCTCCTGAGTAGCTGGGACTACAGGTGAGTGTCACCATATCCAGATACTTTTTTTTTATTTTTGTAGAGACAAGGTCTCACTGTGTTACCTAGGCTGGTTTCGAACTCCTGGGCTCAAGCAATTCTCCTGACTTGGCCTCCCCAAAGTGCTGCACCTGGCCTAGTGCTTCTTGTGAACAAAACTGGTTTCAGTTTCTGGGTATGTTTAACACTGCATGCACTTTGGAGTGCTTTTAGGGGAGGAGGTAAGAAAATGTTTCAGTGGGGCACATTCAGCACACAGACTAAATGTGAGCTCAAATAAGGGAGGGATGGACAGAGAGAGAGGTTGTTTAGAAGGAGGCTTGACAAGGGAGAAGCTATTACCGGCACAAATGGAGTTTTGCTTGGGTCATCAACTTCCTCTCAGGTTAATTCACATACTCAGTCAACATTATTTTCTGCCTTCTAACACTTTACATTTCTTCCTGTAGGTATGCCTTGTTCTATGAAAACTTCATATATAGTGCTGGGAATTCACTAAAAGATAAATGAGTGGGTGGTGAGTGGTACTATTAAAGTGTTCAATAGCAGGGCCCCTTTGGACAGGTACCCTAACATGTGTGTTTCAGTGAATATTTTGGAGATTGTACTCATCTTGGAAAGATTGCAGGAGGCAGAAAATCTTGATGCTGAGGATTAGAAAGATATTGACCATGAATTTGTACTTTACTCATTCAATCATTTAGGATGTAATTTGGGGGTGTTGGGGACAGAGCAGTGAATAAGACAAAGACACTGCAATCACAGATCCTTCATTCTAGTGAGGGGAGAGATAGAAAAGGAAAGGACAGGCACTGTACCTCAGCATCTTGGATATGAGATAAGATGGCTAGGAAAGCACAAGAAATAGCTGTGGGTTTGAGGAGGTGAGTAGCACTGGAAAGGAAGGAATGGCCACTTGTGTCTGAATAAATAAGGCAGTGTCTTTGGGTTTTGGGGTAGGGGTGAGGGAGAATCAGGCAGAGGGGTCAGGATCAGCAAAGGTGAGATAACACGGCCCATTAGAAGGCCTGCCAGTTGGAGGGCATGGGCTGCAGACTGAAGGTAGAAGCCAGATCATGAGGCATCTTGTAAGTTTTGCTGGACAGTTTGGGCTTTATTCTGCAGATTCTGGTGAGCCATTGTAGGGGTTTAAACAAAGGAATACTGTGATTCAACATATTTCTCATCAAAAGTTGAACTATTTTGGATCAAATTAGCCAGTGAAAAGGTGTTGGGAACACATTAAGTACAGATTGGCAGCTGATTTTTTCTAAATGAAATGTTCTGGTTAATTTAATCTCTGTCACATGAGGACGATAGAAGCATTCTTTTTCTCTCTTTTAAAGAAAGGCTCTTCCCATAAACAGAGCTCTCACTTGATTTTCCTCAATAGTTTTGTGTGCAACTCTAATGAGTAGTTTTCCATAATTCAGTGTATTGCTCCTGGAAAATAAAGACAATAGGGCAGATTTTCAGCCTGTGCTGTCATTTTATGGATTAATTTCTATGAGCACTGACCTTCTGGCTTTCAGTGCATAAATATGAGTAAAACATCTGTTCCTGTCATTCCCTCACTTAAAAACCTCTGCTGACTCCCCATCGCCTGCACTAGGAAAGCGTTCTCTGCCTTGGCATACGCAGCCCTCCGTAAATGTGCCTTCCAAGCTCATCTCTATCATCTCTCCCTTTTGTGCACAGCCCCAGCCTCACAGATCATATGCCTTTCTTCTTCCATGCTATTCCTTATGCCCTCGTCTTTGCCTGTAATGCACTTATTCGTGTTGCCTGTCATGGGGATTTCTATTTCATCCTTTAAACCTCAACTCAAATGTTACTTCGTCTCTGAGCCTCCAAATAAATCACTCTCTTCTCTGCATCCACACAGCACTCTCTGTATCCCCTGTCCTAGCACTTACTCCTCCATCGCATCATAATTCTCAGTTTAGTTGTTGGTCTCTCCCTCTAGCCCATGTTTTAGTTAAGGGCGGGACCCACATCTTGCCCATCTTTGTTTTCCCAGCTTTGCAGCCCACTGCTTGGTACATGATTGATGCTCAGTGAATGTATTGAACTAAGGTCTATGTTTTCTATTTTTGATTATAAGTGCTCCAGAAAAGTCCTCAGGGAATGGCAGAGCAGCAAGCCTCACTTTTTAAAGTTTTTGAGTTAGGCTCTCACTCTATTACCCAGGCTGGAGTGCAGTGGCACGATCATGGCTCACTACTGCCTCGAGCTCCTGGGCTCAGGCTATCCTCTCTCCTCAATCCCCTGAGTAGCTGGGACTACAGGCATGCGTTACCACACTTGGCTATTGTTTGATTTTTGTTGTTGTTGTTGTTGAGATGAGGTCTCTCTATGTTGCCCAGGCTGCTCTCGAACTCCTGGGCTTAAGCAATCCTTTTGCCTCAGCCAGGCATGAGCCACCGTGCCCAGCCAAGCTTCATTTTCATACTAGACTGGTTTATAAAATCTGTGGCTATGGTACAGAATCCTTAGACACTGAAACCTACAACTATTCTAATGAGGAGCAACATGATTTCTGTACTGGGAATACATGTCTTACTATCGGAGGTTTCTTTTTCTATGTATAAGGAAGTGAAACTGGGTGGGATTTTTTTTCTGTTTCAGTTTTCTTAACAGGTTTATTGAGATATAATTTACATACTATACAGTGCAACCATTTGAAGTGTATAGTTCAATAGTTTCTAGCAAATTCAAAGATATGTGAAGTCATTACTGCAATCAACTTTACAACATTTTCTTCATCTCGAGGTTATTTGTTAAGATGTTCAAGAGACCTTTCATAGGGATCAGCCCCTGCGACTTCTTTCAAATGGCATCTCTGGTAATAGGGGATTTGTCATAGAGAAGGGAATTGACTTAAAGAAGAAAATAAAGGTTATAGGTAGGGCAGGCTTTTTTGTTTTAGGTGAAGATGTGTTTAAAAAGCCAAATACCCCAGGGATTGTTACCCAAGGGATGCTGGTCTGATTTAACATCCTTTCTAAGGATAAAGAGAGGCTAAGCTACAGGAACTGTCATACAGCGAGACCCTTTACAGATACATAACATGGACAGGAAAGTGAGAGATGAGCTTCTGGATGGACAAGAGTTGGGAAAATAGTTAAAACCCATTAATAGGAGAGTAGTTTCTGAGATTAATTACACCCGACTAAAGCAAGATGGGAGTGATTATACACTGGTCACTGAGGACAATCTGCCCAGGGTGTGTTAGGGCCAATAGAATAGTAAAATGCAGGGTGTAACACAGTAACCCCAAATCTGAGAAGGCTTGTGGATAAGGTTCTTTGTCTATTCCAAAGAAGTCACCTGGAGGTCCATCAGGGAAAGACACTTGTTTATTAGAACTTACAGGAGACACTGATCCGTGAAGAAAGAATCATGCCTTGGGATAGTACAGAAGTTTTATAGTCAAGTAAGTTAATTATTCAACTTGCTGCAATCACAGTGAGTAAGGGTGTTGCTCACATTGTTCTCAACTCCACTCAATTACTACACTCCGACTAGATACTGGGAATATGCATATCCTGCAGAGACGAGCCTTGGCCAGGGGCTGCTCCCTGGAGCAGGGGCAGAAAGAAGCCAGATATAGGAGAAAAGAGTCAGTTCTGGACAATTACCTCAAACAGGGCATGATCTGGAATGGCTTTGGCAGCCATCTGCAGACCTCTGCCTCACCTCACCAAAAAAATGAACAAACAAACAAAAACTAGCTGACGAAGGTGCCCCTATGTAGTCATGAGTGGGGTTGACAGGTTGACAGGACAAACATGGATCAGGTCACCATATTCAGGAATGTTACACCAAGAAGTGGAACATCTCCTGACATTTTCAAAAGGCAAACTTAAGAAAAGTCAAAGGAGTTATCACTTTCTTCATCTTACAAAGCTTTTAGAATATTTTATCTCATGCAGTGGTATAGACTTAAAGTACTGATGGGTTCAAAAAAGAAGGAAGTAATTTCAATTAATGGGTAGATTTAATATGTCCAATTATGGAAAACTAAAATATTTGTAGAAAAACACGTTTTTGCCCCTATTGAGGTTGATTTTTCAAAATAGAGCTCATCAGTTTTTACTGTATTAAAGAGCAAATTAATTAATGGGATGGATAAACTGATCCAGTGTGGAAAGTGACATGTGACTGCTTTATAGACTACTGAGCTTCTGTGACTAATATGTTTATGCTACTCTGTTCAAATGACACAAACAAGACCTTTAGGAGGTTATGTTTTCATTGAATGTAAGTGATTTAGGTGGCTAAATCCACATGCCTATAGAAAATCTGTGCACTTAGCATTTTTTTTTCTGATCCAGAATGCAAGTATGTTAGGGTTCTGTTTATAAAATTCAGGAAAAAGTCAATAAGATTTTTTTGTTGTTGTTACAAGTTTACATTGAGTACCAAGATCCAAGGCAGGATATAACTTAGTTGACAGGCATAGGATGGGTGCAATCTAATTTTTCTTTGCATAAATGAATTATTTGCAATAACTGTATGTATGTCTTTGTGAACTTGTTCAATTCTTGGATTTGTTAGAAAGTCATTATGTATATCCAAAGCACATTTTTTTCTTTCTGTCATTAATGGTGTGCTAAAGAATAGAACCAATATTCTTCTAGTTTTAAAAAAGGTATTCTGCCATTGTCTCAATTTATCCAGGCCTTTCTTTGTGTGTGTTACTTCTTTTTGTCTTACATTTGAGTCATTTAAATGCTTATTAGCACAAAGTGAACACAAAAAGCCAGGAGGAATTGAATTCAAATAGATTTTTCTACCTGTCAGCCAGCATGTTGAGTAAAGTTATAATTTTTGGCTAAAATAAAGTTTTGGAGTAGAGAGTTCATCAATATTTTTTATTCCTTTGTAGATAATCTAGATTATTTGCATAATATTTCAGTTGGCTGTAATGAAAAACATTTGTTAACTGAGTGTGAACTTATCAAATAACATATAGTCTTGTTATTTCACGATTAAAAAAATAAATTCTTCATTGGTTTTTAAAAATAGCTCTTGAGTTTCTGCAAATAACTAAATAGACTTGGAAAGGGGAAATAATTTGGGAATTAAAACAATTTCTTCCCTATGCTAAAACTCTAAGGGAAAAAAGCTTTTTTGTTTTTCCCCAGCATTTCTATGTTGGATTTAAATGCCTTCAAAATCTCAGCTTTCTCATTCTTAGAACAGTAAGTTGTTGTTCCTCAATTAAAGCTGGGAACTGAAAATTTAATTCTGAAAGCATTAGCAACAACTTGCCCTTCTCTCCTTGTGTGCTGCCATTTTGGTTTTTGGGAGGCATATGTGTGAGATCAGTCTTTCTGTATTATTCAGCTGGTTATCCCTCCAAACTGCAAAAGCTTCTGGCTTTGTAGTTCTCACTGCTTTCTTCTAGGACCTGTGGAGGATATTGAGATGAATTAGACACGGTCCCTTGACAATAGCTTACTGTTGTTTTTTTTGTAATTTGATTCTTACCCACTTGAAGTTGAATCTGCCAACTCCTTTTCCCAAAGTAAAAGACCTAAGGTGCTAATCCCCACTCAGTGATGGCAAGTGCTAAATTGGAAGCAACAGCTTCGAAACGCAAAACTCCTTATCCAATTACATTACAAGTTCTCTAAACCAGTCCATGCTCAGCATCACCAGGGTGTTGAGAAGGCAAGATCTCACTCTGGTAAAAATGATAGGGTAGTTTCAGTACGTTTTGGAAAATTCTAAAATTTAAAGTTAGTCCAAGGAAATAAAACATGGTAGGAGCTAAGGAAATGTTTTGCTTTTTGTTAAGTTCAATGCACGTAGGTTTATGTACATCGTGGTTAAGAGCATTGGCCCTACAGTCCATCAGATATAGATTTGAATCCCAGCTCCACGGATATGTGACATTGGACCTGCCTAAGCCTCACTTTCCTCATTTGTAAAGTGAGAAAATAAAATAAAAGAACCTCCCTTGCAGGATTTTTGAGAGAATTAAATGAGATCATAGATATAAAAGTATATATAGTAATGCTTCATGCAGGTGGTAAGGGGAAGTACAAGCCACTATTTCCAAATCCACCAGATGTTTATTTGCTGAGGAGACTAAGCAAACTACCCACAAAGCGGTGAAGTGCCCAAGTGAGGCTATATCTGAGTAAATGTCCCAATGGATGGGAAAGACAATAAAGGCTGTTGGCAAACAAGTTGGGAGGTTGGGCTATCACAAGGATAAGGTGAGCCAAGGTGTGGACAGAAATAAGCATGACCCAGTAGTCTCATGAAAAGGATGATTTTTCTCTTAGATGTTAGCTTTAAGAAAGGCTGGTGTCTTGAATGCAATCTGTATTCTGATTCTTATGTCAAGATTTTCCCTGAAAAATAATTTCTATAATGATATGTTTGTGTCTATTTTGCTAAGTTGGGTTGTACTATTGAAAAGATGACCCGCCCCTCTCCCCCGCCCCGCCCCCAGCATCACCATCAGATTCTAGTCATTTGAAGCTCCTTCAGTTCTTGGCGTTCCTATTCGGAAAGAGGGAAACAGATGAGCTAGTGAAAGGTAGTCATATTTAGAAAAGACAGGGTTATAACAAAGTCAAGTACTCTATTTGAACCTTATGAAAAAAGTTCCCTAGAGTTATGTTTCCTTTGATGGCATGCTGCATAGGGCCCTCCTCTAGAAATCTCTAGCCCACAGTGGTGGTATTTCTCACGTCTGTGAATCACAGCACAATTTCTGATGCTCCTCATCTTCACATGCCACTCTTGGCAGTAACTTAGTCTCTGATCTCACAGGGTTTATGAACAAAAGTAGAAGACAAGATAAAATGACCTGAGACCACATACAAGCTAAGTATGCCCATATGGTGAAGTTCTTCTGTTTGATCTAAAGGTGACTAGATGGACTCACACACACTGGTGTGCAAATACTCTTGTGCATTCACTATCTTGGGAGATGTGGCTACTGGTGTAATAGATGCACAGAAGCCAAGTGGGGCTTTAAATTACAACAGTTTCTGTGATCAACTCTCACATCTTGAGTTTATCTGTCTTCCCAACTAGTCTGTGAGCTTCTCAAGGGCAAATTCTGGTTCTTTTCGTCTCTGCACTACCAGTGGCTAGTATAGGGCCTGGACCTCAGTAGGGACTCAATAAATGTGCTGTACACTGAACTCACTTTGTTTCTGTGCTGCCAGAAATTACATGTCCCCAGTGGCCATTTTGAGTGCAAAGTGTTATTTTAAGATATTCTCTGGAGAAAGCACTCTAACCTCTGCTACAAATGTCTGAAAAAAGGAAAACTGAATGACGAGGGGGGTGGAGGAATGATGGGAACTCACCTCTTTTTGAGCGTGCTACTTGTTAAGATTGTTGTTATTTTCCATCAGAAAAAGCTTAGACACCATTGAAAATGTAGTCTGCAATACTGTGAAAAAGCTTCTTTGGGGCTAAATCATTCTCTTTCTTAAATCAGTTGTTGCCATGCTTCTTGCACTGAAACTGAATTTGGAGGATGGGGTGGAGGGTGGTGATGGGGTGGTGGTACAGAGATGAGTTTGAATTGGCCCTGTGCCCCACTGTTAAGCTTTCTGCCTGCCTTCTGGTCTCCCTCCCAATGTGATAAAGGAGGGAGTCTATGAAGCCAGTGTTCATTTTAGACTTGCAGAAGAGACATTCTTAGAATTCTTAAGAAGAACTAGTTTCTAAAGTAAAAGATTTACCGGTAGACTAATGACCTTTGGTGTAATATATAAACAGAAGTAACCTGGGCTGATTTTTGCATTGTTTACAAAGAATTACTGTGTGATTATTACTGTGTTTTGAATGAAATTGAAATTATATGGTTATGTTTCTTTCTTTTTTTT
>CAUYQG010164382.1:0-24865 GCA_963574415.1 Tarsius wallacei
TTTATAAGTCTTTATAAGCCAATGCTACATTTTGAACTTAAAAAAAATTGGAGCTAGATGGACTTTTGTTTTTCTTATTGGGGCTCTCAGTATGGTGTTATTGGAGAAAAAAGTTTTCATTATTAAAATTTTTGAAAATTAGTGACTTAAGATGCATTTTTTTCTGGAAAAAACTGTTTTCTTGGATTATCATTGCTTTTCCTTTTCTCTTTTGGCTGTCAAGATATGAGAACAATGATATGTTTGTCAACTGCAGTAATGTCCATAGCTGAAGTGTTTTAGAATAGTTATTTTTCTTTTCTTTCCATCAGTACTTCTTTTAAGGATATTTGTTTTTCTACTATCTGTAGATTGGCCTTTTTAAAAAAAAGAAATCAAAGCTATTTTTTATTCTGGAGGCAGGAAGGCAAATTCATTCAACAAGAATCTATTTTTTTCCTCTTTTAATTTTTATTTAAAATTGTGGGGTACAATTCAGGGCTAGGTGTACAGATATTCACAGTGCAGGTACCTTTATCGATAAGGTGTGCCCCCTCTTCCCCAGGCAAATATCGACTACTGTCAATCCCACCTCCCCACCCACCCCCCCGCAGTTTCCCATCACTTTCTTTTTTTTTTTTTTTTGAGTTGGAGTCTCACTCTGTCACCCAGATTGGAGTGCAGTGGCACACTCCTGGCCACCGCAGCCTGCTGGGCTCCAGCGATCCTTCAGTCTTCCAAGTAGCTGGAACTACAGGTGCACGCTACCATGCCCAGCTATCCCGCCACTTTCAATGCTTTTCTTATAGTAATATGGTAGTTATTCAAGGTCAACTTATGAGTGAGAACATGTGATACTCAGCTCTTTGTTTCTGTGAGAGATTGCTCAGTATTATAAACTCTAATTCCATCCAGGTTGCTGCGAAGTTCATGATTTTGTTCTTCTTTATGGCTGCGTAGTATTGCTTTGTATTTGTTAGGTGGTATCATCCAAAGTCTTTTAAGCGTCTCGTAAGACTGGTCTAGAGGCGATGAATTCCCTTAGGCTTGTCTGTAAAGGACTTTATTTCGCCTTCGTTTAGGTGGCTCTTAAAAGTGAGGACAGGTAGCCACGGTGGTGCTCTTAGGGGACCAGGACCCCTGGGCCTGGCCACAGTGACCAGGTGGGGGTGAGCCCCCTTTGCTCCTTGGGGGCCTGAAATCAGCAATCTGCATCTGCGTGGAAGCAGCCGAGATGGGGAGGGTGAGGGGCACCAGACCGCCCATTTTTCCCTTTATTTCACCTGTGGGGTCTGCCCTGAAGGTGCATGCAAACGCCTGGTGCTCAGCAGAGCCATGGAGAGGTTAGTGAACGTAGTGGCTGGTTTCTCTGAGCACGGTGGGGCTCTGTCACAGCATTTGAGTGCCTGTGGGATCCCTGTGTTCTCAGTGGGCCAGAAGAAGGTGATTCTTGTGCCAGGAGGAGGTTGTGATGGGAAGGGTGTGTGGTGCCCTGACTCCTTGTTGCTTCTGAGTATTGCAGCTGTGGCATCAGCGCTGAGGACACACAGTATCCTCTGCTGGGCGGCTTCCTCCCTGGTCCCGAGGCAACAGGTTCTGCAGCTGTGGCAGTGTTTGCCTTTCACAGAAGAATGCTGAATCTCCCTCCTTGGTGGGTGGTGGCAGCTGGTGGTGGGGTCAAGGGTCTGAGGGTTTCCATGTGGGCTTGAGCAGTGCCCATGCACAGCTGCGGGTCAGGGGTCTGTGTTGATCTGGGCATCCTGGTATTGCCTCTCTGGTGAGTTGGATTACAAGGGTCTGTGGTTGTGGTGTGGGTTCGTGGGTGGGTTTCTCACTCACACATTCCTTCAGCACATTGGGGGCACTCCCATGGCTCCATGCTTGGTCCAGTTTGGCATGCTGTCTGATTTCAATCTACTCCACTTGCTATGGGTCTCATCACTTCTCTGGTGAGATCCTGGGGTGTGCGCTTGGTTATCCTGCTTGGAGTGCTGAAATTCTCTCCCTCTGTGTGTTCCTCTCTGTGAGAGAAACACCCACTAGCTGCTTCTAGTTGGTCATCTTGAACCCCCTCTTGTTTCTTCTGCTTTTATTTTACCAAAGATTTTGAAAAATTTGTGAAATTTATTAATGAAAATAAACTGTATTTAAATAAATTATGGCTTAATCAATATTAACATTAAGTCATAAAAAATTCAACTATACAGGGCATGTTGTAGAGTGAAGGTGGTGGTGGGGAAGAGAATTTGTAGCATCCTGCAAAGGCTGAATGCAAACAGAATGTGAATATTAATAAGGAAGTCTGTATAATCCAGGCAACAGATTGTTATTTACTATCTGAATAAAGAAAGTATATTCAAACAACTCTCCTCACCTGCAATGAAGATTGCCAAATAAATATCTTTCTGAAGATAAGATGTTGCAATGAGTGAAAGGGTGAAATGCCAAAAATGGAATCACCTTAGCTAAAGTGCAGCTACTTTAAACTGATTAGCTCTGTCATGCCTTCTTAGAATATTGCCAACCTTGCCCTCTCATCACTAGCCAAGGACAGAACTGGTTTCCCCAAGGTAGCTATTGATAATTGTTTTGCATCCCCCCTTGGTACTGATTACTTTCCTATTCCAAGTATTTTTCTTCCAGCCATAAAGGGCCTACCTGATCTAATCTATTGTGATGAGTTCTTTGTGACCTACATGATACAGAACACCACCCCATCACCATGTCGACCTGCCCCACCCAAAGAAAGCTTTAAAAGCATTCAACCTCAAGCACTGGTGACCACTGCTTTCTTTAAGCTCTCGCCCGCTCTCCAATTTTGAAGAGGTGGGTCCACCCTCTCTTTCTCTAAATAAACTATCTTTCCCAATCTAATTTCTATGCAACTCTTTGCATCTTACCCTTGACATTGGCCCACTGACCTAGCAATGAGGAAGTTCACATTTTGCATCTATGACTCTGCATCAACCATAGCACTTTATGTTCCTACAGCCACCAAAAGAAAGGTTGGGAACATCATCATATCTAAAATACAGGCACATCATTATTATTAATATCCATCCATCTTCTATCATTCATTCCTTATCCATTTATCCATTCATCTAAAGAATGTCCCTGGAGCAAAGGAACACAAGAAAATGAATAAAAGTGCAAAAAGACAGAGAGAAACTGCTTCAACTCAAGGGCAGGTAAAACGGACAACTAAATCATGAACATGTCAGTGCTATGTGGGAACTATTCTAAGTGATTACGCTATTTAGTACTTTACTAAAATGGATAGATTTGGGTACACAGGAGATATTTCTCTGGTTCACTCAAATCTGTCAGTTTCAATAACATGCTAAGCAGAAAAATAAATAAGCAATCTTATATCAACTTTAGAATTACTTAATACAAAAGAGAGAGCCTCCTACTTTTAATTAAGTGCAAAGAATAAAAGGACATTTTTGAAACACAGTGACCCATGTATTTGTGGTTCCCACAGTATATATATATATTTGAGCTGGAGTCTCACTCTTGTCACCCAGACTAGAGTGCAGTGGCACACTCCCGGCTACCACTGCCTTGACCCGCTGGGCTCCGGCGATCCTTCCTCCTCTGTCTTCCAAATAGCCGGAACTACAGGTGTGTGCTACCACACCCGGCTAATTTTTGATTTATTGTAGAGACGAGGTCTCACCAAGTTGCCTGGGCGGGTCTCAAACCCTCAAGCTCAGACAATACACTTGCCTTGGCCTCCCAAAGTGCTGGGATTACACACTGAGCCACACAGCCCAGCTGGTTCCCACAATACTGAACATGGAGTGACTGGATAGCAAAGACCAGTCAGCTGACGCTAGCTGAGATCACTCAGCAGATGCTTGCTGAGCAAAGTTTAATGATGCTACTCAGTGCCATATCACTACTCAACAATGGGATCCCTTATTTGGGCTCTGAGTTGAGCCTAGTCCTGTTTGTCTCAAAGTTGTCTCTTACCTTTCCCTCACTCTGCTTTGTTTCAGGGAGGTGGGAGTGGGTTGCTGACTCCCGAAGTTTGTGAATCAATGGCAACTGTGCAATCTGGTTTCTGGCTGGGTTTGGCATAATGAGACACTGGAAGAAATGGGTAAGAAGAAGTAGGGATATTTCTTCTCTTCCCTCTGCGCATCAAGTGGTTGCTCTAGTAACAGTTTTCTCTCTGTGGCTCCAGCTTCCGTTTGGGAGGCATTCCAGCCTTCCAGCTTCCGGGGAACTGACTGCTGAACTCTGGTGATACTGTCTTCTCTCTTGATTTTTCTAGCTTAGGGGCAGTGGAAGCATCCTGCTCTTCCTAATCTCTGGGTAGCCTCTTTTTCCTGTTTGGTTCCTGGATCTTCTTTCATCTGAGCATCACATTCCCTACATTAAATTCGGATCTCAAAATCAACACATAGTGGTAGCGCACGCCTGTAGTTCCAGCTACTTGGAAGGTTGAGACGGAAGGATCGCCGGAGCCAGCAGGTCGAGGCTGCAGTGGCCGGGAGCATGCCACTGCCCTCCAGTCTGGGCAACAGAGTGAGACTCTAACTCAAAAAAAAAAAAAAAATCAGCACATAAAAATCAGTAGTGTTTCTACACACTGACAGCAAACTATCTGAAAAAGATAGCAAGAAACAAATTCCATTTACGATAGCTACAAAAAAAAAGCAGAAGTAAGCTTAACCAAGGAAGTGAAAGACCTGTACACTGAAAACTATGAAAAAAATTAAAGGAGACAAAGTAACGGGAAGATATCCCCTGTTCATGAATTGGAAGAATTAATATTGTTAAAATGTCCATACTACCCAAAGTGATTTAACGATTCAATGCAATACCTATCAAAATCTCTTTGACTTTTTTTTCACAGAAATGTGAAAAACAATTCTAAAATGCGTATGAAACCACAAAATACTGTAAATACCCAAAGCAAGCTTGAGCAAAAAGAACAAAGCTGGAGATACTACACTGTTTGTCTTCAAAATACACTACAAAGTGGTGGTAATCAAAATAGCATGGTATTGGCATAAAAACAGACACATTTACCAATGAAACAGAAAAGAGAATCTAGATATAAATCAATATCATAAAGTGACATAAATCATTTAAGGTCAATTGATCTTTTTTTTTTTTTGAGTTGAGGTTCTCTGTCACCCAGGCTGGATTATAGTGGCATTGTCACAGTTTGCTGCAGCCTCAACTTCCTGGGCTCAGGTGATCCTTTTGCTTCAGCCTCCCAAATAGCTGGGACTACAGGTATATGCCATCACACCCAGCTAATTGTTTTTTTCTTTTGTAGACGCAAGGTCTCACTATGTTGCCTAGGCTGGTTTCAAACTCCTGGACGCAAGCAATCCTTTCACCTTGGCCTCTCAAATTTCTGGAATTATAGGACAGGGCCACCACACCTGGCCAAGGTCAATTGGCTGTTGACAAAGGTGCCAAGAACACACAGTGGAGAAAGGACAATCTCTTCAAAAAATGGTGTTGGATAAACTGAATATCTACCTGCCAAAGAATGAAGTTAGACCTTCACCTCACACCATATTAAAAAAAAAAACCTCAAAATTAATTTAAGAATTGAATGTTAAGACCTAAACTGTCAAAGAAAACATATGGGAAAAGCACCACGACAATGGTCTCAGCAGTAATTTTTTGGATATCACCCTAAAAGCACAGGCATCAAAAGTGAAAATAAACAAACAGGATTACATTAAACTAAAAAGCTTCAGGACAGCAAAGGAAACAGAATGAAGAGAAAAACTATGAAACAGGAGAAAATATTTTCAAATCACACATACTATAAAGTTAGTATCCAACATGCATAAGAAATTCAAACAATGTGGTGGCAAGAAAACAAGTTACCTGATTAAGTAATGGGCAAAGAACATGAACAGACATTTCTCAAAAGAAGACCCCAATGGCCAACAGGTATATGAATGAAAGCTCAACAGCACTCATCATCAGGGAAATACAAATTAAAACCATAATAAGATATCATATTACACCCGAATGAGATATCATATTACATCGGCTAGGATGGCTGTTAACCCAAAAGACGAAAGGTAAGAAGTGATCATGAGGATGTGGAGAAAGGAAACTCTTGCACACTGTTGGGAGTGTTAGTTCGTATCGCCATTAAGGAAAATAGTATGGACGCTCCTCACAAAATTAAAAATAAGACTACTGTGTGATTAAGCAATTCCACCTCTGGGTATGTATCAAAAGAAATACAATTTGCATGTCAAAGGTATTTGCATTTTCATGTTCGTTGCAGCATTATTCATAAAAGCCAAGATATGGAATCAACCAAAATATTCACCAACAAATGAATGGATAAAGAAAACATGGTGGTGGCATATGCCTGTAGTTCTGGCTACTTGGAAGGCTGAGGCGGAAGGATCGCCAGAGCCCAGCAGGTCGACACTGGGTGGCCGTGAGCATGCCATCGCACTCCAGCTTGGGGAACAGAGTGAGACTTCAACTCAAAAAAAAAAAGATGTGGTACATATACACAAGGGAACACTATTCAGCCTTAAAAAAGCATACAATGCTGTCATTGCAACAACAAACTTATTTCACTTAACCTAAAGAATATTGTGTTAAGTAACATAAGCCAGACACAGAAAGACAACATCCATGTGGCTTCACTTATACCGTGTGTGGAGTCTAAAAAAAAGTTGAACGCATACGAGTGGAGAGCAGAATGGTGGTGGTCAGGGACTGTGTGTAGAGGGGTAAGACTGGGAAAATGTTTCAGAAGATACAACATTTCAGTTAGATAGAAGGAATAATTTCAAGAGATCACCTGAACAGCATGGTAACTCTATCTAATAACAATGTAGCATTGTGCTCTTAAAAACTGTTAAGAGAATAGATTTTTAAGTGTTCTTACTACAGATAAATGGTTAGTTTGAGAGGTAATGTATATACAAATTAGCTCTAGTTAATCAAGACACATTGTACGTATATTATCACGTAAATAATAGTTTGAGCCATTTGAAATTTCTGATATTTATCTGTTTTTGGCCTAGAATGAGAC
The DNA here is from genome assembly GCA_963574415.1 of Tarsius wallacei. Classification (NCBI taxonomy): domain Eukaryota; kingdom Metazoa; phylum Chordata; class Mammalia; order Primates; family Tarsiidae; genus Tarsius; species Tarsius wallacei. The sequence goes on from CAUYQG010164382.1 coordinate 7,016, forward strand.
AACCTAATGCCTGAAGTGATTTCGTTTTTCTGGTTAGATTCTCGCTAAGATAGATAACTAAGGAAGGGACCCCTTACACTGAAAAGAGACTTTAAAATGCTGATCTTGGTAGAGAGGGTGCAACAGGCCTAGGGCACAGGGCCCAGGATATTGTACCTGGATGGGCAAAGAGGCAGAACCACGATCCAGGGAGTAAACATACAGATGGCCAATGTTTTCCGAGTGGAATCAGAGCAGAGAGCATAATTTTTTTCCTGTTTTTGTTTTTTTTTTTTGAGTTGGAGTCTCTCACTCTGTCACCCAGTCTGGAGTGCGGTGGCACGCTCCCGGCCACCACAGCCTCGACCTGCTGGACTCAGGCGATCCTTCCGCCTCAGCCTTCCAAATAACTGGAACTACAGGCACGCACCACACCATGCCTGGCTAATTTTTATGATTTATTGTAGAGACGAGGTCTTGCCAAGTTGCCCAGGCTGGTCTCGAACCCCTAGGCTCAGGCAATCCTTTCACCTCGGCCTCCCAAAGTACTGGGATTATAGGCGTGAGCCACCATGTCCAGCCTCTGTTTTTGTCTTTTTGTTTATTATTTTCCTTAAAAAATGTTTTTTTCCTTAAAAATTTTTTTTAAAAATTTCTTAATTTTAGTAGTTTGGGGGTAGATGGATGTATTGCATTGTGGTAAGAAAGCCTGGGCTTTCAGTGTACTCATCACCCCCACTAGAGCACATTGCACCCAGTAAGTGATTCTTCATCTCTCCTCCTCTACCCACTCTCTCCCTTCTGGGGCTCCAATGTCCCGTCCACTACTGTATATGCCTCTGCAGACCCCTAATTTAGCTCCCACTCATAAGTGAGAACATGTGACGTTTTCTACTTCTGCATTACTTCGCTTAGGATGATGGTCTTGAATTCCATCCAAGTTGCTGCAAAAGGCATGAGTTTTCATTCTTGTTTATGGCTGAATAGTATTCCACGGTATGTACCATTTTCAGTAACCACTGTTCAGTTGATGGGCATTGAGGTTGATTCCGCATCTTTGCTATTGTGACTTGTGCAGCAATAAACATAAGAGTGCAGGTGTCGGCTGGGCTCGGTGGCTCAGCCTGTAATCCCAGTGCTTTGGGAGGCTGAGGTGAGAGGATTGCCTGAGCCCGTGGGTTCGAGACCCGCCCGGGCAACTTGGCGAGACCTCATCTCTACAATAAATCAAAAATTAGCCGGAAGTGGTAGCACATGCCTGTAGTTCCAGCTACTTGGAAGGCTGAGGTGGAAGGATCACCAGAGCCCAGCAGGTCGAGGCTGCGGCGGCTGGGAGCGGTCACTGCACTCCAGTCTGGGTGACAGAATGAGACTCCAACTCAAAAAAAAAGAGTGCAGGTGTCATCTTTGGATAATGATGAGACTGTAATTTTAAAAGACTGGATGAGTCCTTAGGGAAGAAAATATAGAAAGCTGATTCCAGAATCCCCCTGAAAAGTTTGAATATTTCAGTGACTCCGTGAAAAACGTAATCCATGTCTCATGTAACACAATGCTTATATGATCTACAACAACCCTTTTGCTATCCTCATAAACACCCCTGCCAATACTGTTTCGGTTGCTTTCTGGACTGCTTCGACCCTATTCCTCCGTTATGTGGCTCCAGGCTGGATACGCTTGAGGCAGTTCTACTCACAGAACCCAGTGTCCGTGAGACTCAGTCCTGCTTGAGCTGAGCCATACTGCATCCTGGGGTAAAGGGGAAAGTGTGCCCCACTATATGCATTCATCAAGAGATCCTCTCATGCTTTAAAGAAAAAAGAAAAAGTCAGCAAAAGTGCCACACTAAGAAAACGTGAAAACATGTGAAGTCCTACCTTGCCTGATCTGTGGAGGGATGAGGGCCTTGCCACCTGGGAACCGTGGGCAGATGGAAAAATAACGGTTCCCATCACACGATAATGTGATAATGAATGCGATCAAACCAACAGTGGCTCATCTATTTAAAATGTTGGTACTTGCTTGTCTTTTTTGGCTACTAATTTCGATTTTTTGAAATATTACATATACATACTGTCTTGATTCCTGAGTTTTTGGCTCTCCTTAAATTTTGTACCTGAGACTAATCCCAGCCCTACTTGTAAAAGGTGTGTTGAGATTAGGTGAATAGGAAAAGGACAGAGAACGAGTCAGGCAAGTCTGTGCAGAAATTCATGAAAAAAGATTCCAGGGAATTGAAAAAAAAAATCCCAATGTGAACTGAAAGTCTGAGAAAAAAAAAAGAAAACAAAAACCAGGTCCATCAATGCCTGGGCATACTGGCCTTGAAACGGTGGTGAGGTCACGGAAGGCTCAGACCTACATAGGGATATGTATAAAGGTTTGCAAAGAAAATTGGAAATTGGAAAAATGGCTGCAGAGGAGAATGATGCTCATGATATAGCTTGTCCTTATCAAGCAGAATAGTTATTAAAAATGAAAGCTGGGTCATATGGAGGAACTTAAGTCATTCTATAAAAAGATACCTGCACACGCATGTTTGTTTCAGCTCTATTCACAATAGCAAAAGCATGGACCCAACCGTGTTGCCCATCGAAGCTGGACTGGATTAAAAAAAATGTGGTCCATATGCACAATGGAATATTATGCAGCCATAATGAGGGACAAACATGTGGACTTTGCAGCAAATTGTATAGATTTGGAGTTGATCATACTCAGTGATCTATCACAGAAACAAAGAACAGAGTACCACATGTTCTCACTCATCAGTGGACCTTGAACAATGATCATAATACTATAAGAAAGGGATTGGCAGCTGAGGGAAACTGCCCGGGGAGGGAGGGGCACACCTTATCAGCAAGGGTACCTGCATAATCAACGTTTGTGTACCTAACCCTGAATTGTACCCCACATCTTTAAAATTAAAAAAAAGGAATCTTAAAAAAAAACCCCAAACAACAAAAAAAACCTATTAAAAAATAATGAAAGCTGAGAGACATCGTTACAAGGATATTACTATAAAGTGAATAAACATCACATTGGATATCTTGCCAGAGGAGGAAGCAGAAAGGGTTAACAGTGAGGAGAAAAGACCAGACTCCTCATGGGAGAAACAAATTGAGAAATTCATTCATTTGTGTGTGAAGGCTGCAAACTTAAAAACAAAAACAAAATAAACAAAACAAGCAGATAAACGAATAAAACCTCATGATTCTAATGCAACACGAGTATTTCATCCCTTCCCTGTATTATGAAACAATGGATCAAATTGCCTCATCAATGAGACTTTTCACGTGTAACTAAATCTCAGGAAACTGTTCTCACAATCTTGTTTGTAGCCTGGCATTAAAGGCGCTTGCCGGTGAGACTCCCAAGCAGTGGGTTCTGATTTCCATAGTGAATACAGAGACAGCTAAGCCCTGGATATTGCAGAACCAGTTCCCTTTTTTCTTGGCTAGCCCTAAATCCTCTCTGCCTAAGAAACAAAAAAACCTCATTGGGAGGGACGGTCAGTGAAAAGATTTTCTGGGAACGAAAGGCCCTTCATCCTCTGTCATTGCCCAAGATGGGGGGGATCTTTTGACTTCAGCCTGGCACCAAAATCTTGTTGCTGAAGTCTTCTGACTCTCGTTTCCGTGGGAAACCACTCAACATATTCACCCGTTTAGGAAAATGTGGAAATCTTGGGTAAAGCATGTCAGAAAATGAGCAGATTACAGGTACAAGCGCAGTACCAGCTGGACCTTGTTCAACTTACCTCATAGACCTGCCTCCTTTGTTAGTTCTGCTTTTCTCTTTTCCCTGAGCTAGTAGGTCCTCTTTTGCACCCCGGGATCTTGATGAAGCATTCGTCTTTTAAACTGGGTCTCCCGCCCACAGACTGGGAAAAAATACTTGCCAACTGTATGTCTGACAAAGGTCTAACATCTAGGATCTACAAGGAACTCAAATGTGCCGAAGAGAAAAAAACAAACAACCCCATTACAAAGTGGGCGAAATATATGAAAAGATAGTTCTCAAAAGAAGACATACAAGCTTCCAACAGATACAAGAAAAAATGCTCAGCCTCACTAGTCATCAAAGAGATGCAAATTAAAACCACGCTAAGATACCACCTAACTCCAGTCAGAATGGCCATCATCAATAACTCAAAAAACAACAGATGCTGGAGAGGATGTGTTGAAAAGGGAATACATCTACACTGTTGGTAGGAGTGTAAACCAGTTCAGCTTCTGTGGAAAACAGTGTAGTGATTCTTAAAAGTTCTAAAAATTGACCTTCCATACGACCCCACAATTCCCCTGCTGGGAATTTACCTGGAAGAACTCGAATCACTCTATGAAAAAGATACCTGTATGCGCATGTTTATTGCAGCATTGTTCAGAATAGCAAGAACATGGAACCAACCGTTCTGCCCACCAAAAGAGGACTGGATAAAAAAAAATGTGGTACATATACACGATGGAACATTACGCAGCCATAAAGAACAAAATCACGAACTTTGCAGCAACCTGGATGGACTTAGAGTCTATAATACTGAGTGATCTTTCACAGAAACAAAGAGCTGAGTATCACATGTTCTCACTCATAGGAGGACCTCGAACAACTATTGTAATACTATAAGAAAAGAACTGACAGTAGTGGGAAACTGCGGGGGTGTGGGGGAACGGGGAGGTGGGATTGGCAGTAGTGGGAAACCGCCTGGGGAAGGGAGGGCACACCTCATCAACAAGGGACCTGCACAATGAATATTTGTATACCTAACCCTGAATTGTACCCTACAATTTTAAAATAAAAAATTTAAAGGTTAAAAAAAAGACAGAATGAAAAAATAAATTGGGTCTCCCGGGGAGACACCCAAGTTGCAGTCCGGCTTCCCTTCCAGGAAGTCCCCGTGTCCCCAGTACTGGTGTTTCTGTCCATCCTAAATGTCCTCACTGTTCTCTTTGCAAGGTCTCGAGCCTTGTCAATTCCTTTCTGTTGCCCTCCACAACCTATGACTGGAACGGATATTTCCAACCACGAAAAGGCTCGTTTAGTTCTTTCAGCTTTGTTCTTTCTGCCTCTACTGTCCTTCTTCTGACCTTTCTCCTCACCATGCCCGGTTAGTTCTCCCAGTTATAACATTTCTTGCATTGATTCTTGAATACCGCAAAACATCATGTAAACTCCCTCTACTTAAATTGAACACAGGAAAAATGTTTAGAAAAAAAAGGGTGCACGTAATTTGCTTAGCCCTCTTTGAGACATTCTGGCTTCCGAAGTTAAAGAAATTTACTGAAAGATCATTCATGAATGCTACAGATATACAAAAATTATTTCAAACTCTTCATGCATAGCCGCAAACATCCTACAGGATGAAGATTGGCTTGAGAACCTAAAGAGATAGATTTTCTTAAATCTAAATGTCTACATATCTTGTGTTCTCACCATAGACACAAAATAGGTCACAATGTGAAGACCTCGCATGTTAACTAGCTTGATTGTAGTAACAAGTTTACTATATATTTCAAGTCAATACATTATGTTGTATACCTTACATATATGTAATCAACCAAAAAACAACAAATGTATGCTCCGTCAAAGCAGGCAAGCATAAATACAAATAGACTTATCCGTTTACCCCTCTGAAAATACCTTCATTTGTTCCATTTCTATCAACAAAGTTTGGTGATTTGAGAAAAACTGACTTTGGGTGATATTTGGTAAGCATATGATTAAAATTCTGTGGATTAGTACTTGCTCCAACATTTCAAATAGCACAAAGCTCTTGCTAAAACACAGGATGTGGCAAGGATTTTACTTACCCTGACAATACGGATAATTTGTCAACTAGCAATGATGGAGAGTTATTTTACCATCTCACTCATTGCCAAGGAAGAAAAATAGAGGAAGAACAAACTGAACGTTCTCTAATCTTTTGGTTTACTCAGTGGTCAAAACATGTTCAATTCTCTTTGAGATTAGTGGGACCTACTGAATTCATTTTCCCAACGTTCGCATATTTAAGGTCAGAGGGAGGATGTGACCTGTCCCGCTGAGCAGAAGCAAGTGACAATTCCAGAGGTTGCCTGGGTCGACTGACACTTTTTCAAAGGCAGTTTCACCTTCTTAAAACTTAAAAACCAAGGAAACATTTATTTGTGGGCATTTCTATCCATGCCTCCTGATCCATGATAGATGCCCTTGCCATTTCTACCTTTGAATTTCCAAGATATCACTTTTCCTTAATGCAAGCGATGTTTTTTTGATTAAAACGCGATTGTGTGGTATACCTGTCCTAATGCAGTTCTCCACAAGATGACGCAGGTGACACTCCTTCCTCACATTCTCATAAGTGGCCTTGTCAGCTCTTGGTTCCTCTTGGCTTCCAACTGTCTGATGGGTGCCTCCCACTCTCTCAAAAATGGGCAAAAGAGGAGGCGGAAACACGTGCCTTCGATCCTAATTCTGATATTCCTTCACAGGGGCCGAGATTTAGGAACATGAGGCAGAAATCTCCGTAGCTACGGATATCTCACACCCCTGTTCCTTGAGTGGTGATAAATGGGAGAATGGAAAACTATAGACTGGTTAGATGCTACCCGGACCATCTAACCTACACCAACCCCTGTGCCTCTCTCTTCAGCCTTCCTCTGAACACCTCTCTGTTCTTACTCTACCTAAGTGCATACATCCCTACTCTGAGTTCCTTCCAATCCCACAAAAACCGACTACCTGTTACCACGAATGACAAACACACCTTTCAGATGATGCCGAAGCACATTCCGCAGGAAACCTGCTTCCTTTGTGCACAAGATGAATATCTAAATCATCACCAGATTTTGCCTGCTTTAGTTCTGGCTTGGTATCTTTCATGCTGGGGCAATGGATAAAGCACCTTCTGTTTTTACTCCACTACGATGAGCTTCTTGAAGATATGCCAAGTTGATTAATTTTATGTGTCAGCTTGACTGAGCCATGGTCCCCACATGCTGGTTATGTATGCATGTATTTATTTATTTTAGAGGTGTGGGGTATGTGTGAGGATTTGCTACTAAGTATATTGCCTGAAGACAAAGTTTGGGTTTCTAGTGAACTCTCTCATGGTACCCAATGGGTGGTTGTGTGCCTCTTATCTTCTCTCTCATTCTCCCTCCTTTAGCACTGCCCAGCATCTTTTGTTCCCTCTCTTGTGCCCAATATGTAATGCCCACTTATAAGTGAGAACATGTAGTGTTCAATTTTTTTGTTTCCGTGACAGTTCACTTAAAATGATGGTTTCCAGCTGAATCCATGCTGCTGCAAGGGACAAGATTTTGTTCTTCTTTATGGCTGTATAATATTTTTCCAAGTATATGTACCACATTTTCTTTATCTAGTCCAGATGGTAGTAGGCCACTCCATGTCCCCAAGAGTACCCCTTTCAATGGGCAGCTGGGTTGGTTCCATGTTTTTGCTATTGAATAGTGCTGCAAAAAACATATGCATGCAGGTGTCTTTTTGGTAGAGCGATTTGTGTTCCTTTGGGTGTATTCCCAGAAGTGAGATTGCTGGATTTTATAGTAGCTCAATTTTTAGTTCTTTGAGAAATCACCACACTGCTTCCAGAGACTGAACGAGCTTATGTCTTCACCGACAATGTAGAAGCATCCTTCTTTCTTTGAAGCCTTGCCAACACCTGTTGTATTTTGACTTTTTAATGATAGCCATCCTCACTGGAGTGACGTGGTATTTCCTTGCAGTTTTTATGTGCATTTCTCTGATAATTAGCGAGGCTGGACATTCTTTTCATATGTTTGTTGGCTGCTTGGATGTCTTCCTCTGAGAAATGACTGTTCATGTCCCTTGCTTACTTTTTTTCTTGCTCACTTTTTAATGGGATTATTATTGCTTTTTTCCTGTCAATTCATTTAAGTTCCTTACATATCCTAGATGTCAGGCCTTCATCAGAAACATAGCTTGCAAATGATTTTTCTCATTCTGTGGGTTGTCTCTTTCCTCTTTTGATGGTTCCTTTAGCTGTGCAAAATTTTTTAGCTTGACATGGCCCTGTCAATTTTAGCTTTTGCTGCATTTGTTTTCAAGGACCATAAATTCATTGCCTAAGCTGATGACCAGGAGGATATTCCCTAAGTTTCTTTATAAGATTCTTATAGTTTGAGACTTTACATTAAGACCTTGATCCAGGCATATCATAGACAGCTCTTATTATTTTGAGGAATGTTTCTTTGATGCCTAGGTGTTCAAGGATTTTTTTTTAAGTTAAGAAGAGATATTGTATCTTATTTGTTGTATTTTAATTTTTGTATATGGTGATAGGTATGGGTTCGGTTTCTTTTTTTCTGCATGTGGTAGCCAGTTTTCTTAGCATCATTTGCTAAATATGGTTTTCTTTTCCCAGTGTTTGTTTTTGTCAACTTTGTCCAAGATGAGTTGGTTGAAGGTCTGCAGTGTTATTTCCAGATTCTCTATCCTGTTCCACTGGTCTATGTATTTATTTTTGTACCAATACCATGCTGTCTTGGTTACTGTAGCCTTGTAATAAAGTTTGAAGTCTGGGAGTGTGATATCTCCAGCTTTGTTCTTTTTGCTGAGGGCTGTTTTTAGCTATTTGGGCTCTTTTTTGCTTTTATGCGAATTTCAGTATTCATTTCTAGGTCTGTGAAAAATGATACTGGTAGTTTGGTAGGGATTGCATTGAATCTGTAGATTGCTTTGGGTAGAATGGATATCTTGATGTTATAGAGTATTCTAATCCATGAGCACGAGATGTTCTTCCATTTGTTTGTGTCAACTTTGATTTCTTTGAGTAGTGTTTTGCAGTTCTTAGTGTAATGATCTTTCACTTCTTTTGTTAGATTAATGCCACGTTTTTTGTAGCTGTTGTGAATGGGATTGTGTTTTGATTTGCTTTTCAACCTGCTTGTTGTTGGTGTATAGAAATGCAGCTGATTTTTGCCCACTGACTTTGCATCCCAAGACTTTACCAAAGTTGTTTACTAGTGAAAGGAGGTTTTTGACAGATTCTGTAGGGTTTTCTAGGTATAGAATCATATGATCTGCAAATAAGAATAATTTAACTTCCTCTTTTCCTATTTGAATACCTCTAATTTCTTTCTCTTGCCTGATTGCTCTGGCTAGGACTTCCAATACTATGCTGAGTAGGAGGATGAGAGTGGGCACCTTGTCTTGTTCCAGTTCTTCTTACAGAGAATGCTTTAAGCCTTTGCCCATTAGGTATGATATAGGCTGCAGATCAAAGACAGCTCTTATTATTTTGAGTAATGTTTCTTTGATGTTGTATTTTATTGAATGTTTTTTCCCCCCTGCATCTATTGAAATTATCATGTGGTTCTTGGTTTTTACACCTTTTTATATGGTGGATTACATTTATTGATTTGCATATGTTGTACCACTTTGCATCTTGGGAACAAAGCCCACCTGGTCATGATGGATGATCCTTGTGCTGCTGGTTGTGATTTGCTAGGATTTTGTTGAGAATTTTAACCCAAGCTGAGGTTTATCAGATGGTCATCTGGTGACGTGGGGAATAGACAGTTCCAAGCCTCATGCAGCCCTAGAAGTGACTCCATTATGTGATCAAGAGAACACTCTTGGAGAAGAAAGGGGTGAATGAAAGCAACAGCCTTTCTTTTCTACATGCTTCATGCAAGTCTCTGTGGTCCCAGCCAGGGGGGAGACAGCCTAGGCCTTCCCATCACACCCTTCCTGCACCACTGGTCACAGAGAACTTCCCTGAATTGGGACAGAGGCCCCAGCAGGATCTATGTGTAGCCTGGGGAGCCCTAGTTCCCTGGATCCTTAGTGCCAACAGCCACCAATTCCCTGTGGAAAGGCTCCCACGAACCACCCCATAGGGCTGGTCTGTGCCAGATGTGCACTGCCCCCTCTCTCCCTCTCCATCCCCCACCAGTGGCAAAGCTCCAACTTTGGGGATGTTTCTGTGGTCCATTGCTTCAGGAGGCCACCATTGCTGTAGCAGCCCCTCCCACAGAGCAGGGTGGGAACTAGGAGGTAGGGCACCTCTGTGCAATGCAGTGCAGAGGCCCCACCCACCTGTGGACTGAGGGAGGATACCAACTCTCCACGAATACAGCTGTTTCCCTCCTGCACCTGGGCAAAAAAGCAGTTCTGTCTAGATGGAAGGAGGCCATTCCATGCCCCCAAGGGCACTTGAGCAAGAGTAGAGCCACAGGACCCCTCCTGGCTACCTGCCATCCCTGTTGAAGAGACACAGGTGCTGGTGAGGGAGATTCTGAGCTCTGACCAGCCAGCATCCCTGGTGCCTGTGCTGGAGCGAGGGGGATTGTTTCTGAACTGGTGGAAGAGTTTTGCTCCACTACTACCAGACTTCACCCAGAAGATCTCCCTGCAGTTCACCACACTGTCCTTCCCACAGATGGACCAGAAGAGGGAGTTCAGGTTAAAAAAACAACAACAACAACACAAACTGCCACCACAATAGTAGCAACTTTATCTAAAATAATAAAAATAAAATATAAAGAGTCTGCCCTCACAGATAAGTAAGAACCAGTGAAAAAACATTGGCCGTCCCCAAAGCCTTAATGATTTGACATCCACAAGAGGGTTTCACAGATCCCAAGCAATGGAATCCATCAGGAATGGAACCCATCAGGAGCATGACATGGGTAATGATGGGTGTGGTCATCTCTTGGAAATCTAGACTCTTTGACTCATCTGTCTTCTCCATCCACCATTACCCAAAATACTTCCTGGTTTAATTTGAAGAAATCATGAAATAATTCATGAGAATAAAATAGCTAATAAAATAATTGTGCTAGCCTACTTGAAAAAAGTAACTTCATTTTTAAAAAATCTCCATTTTAGCTGCCTGCCTGACCTTGGAAATCTAGACTCTTTGACTCATCTGTCTTCTCCATCCACCGTTGCCCAAAATACTTCCTGGCAAAGACACTCAAGGAGCTCAACAAGATAGTGGACATGGAAATCATCCAGAGCACAAAAACAGGGCAGCAAGTGAAAGCTGAGATGGCCATTCTAAGGAAAAAACCAAGATGGACTTCTGGAAATGAAGACTTCTCTCCTGAATTTCAAAAACACAGTGGCAAGTCTTAGAAGCAGAATTGACCAGGCAGAGGATAGCTTCAGAGCTTGAGGGTCAAATTATTGGACTAACCCAATGTAACAACCAACAAGGAGAAAAGACTTAGGAAGAATGAACAAAGCCTATGAGAGGTCTGAGATTATGTAAAGAGACCAAATCTACAATTGACTGGCATCGCTGAGAGTGAAGAGAATACTCTGGAACAGCCTTCCAAATCATCCAAGAAAAAATTTCCTGTCTCACTTGAGAGGTAACCATGCAGACATAAGAGATCCAGAGAAATTCTGTGAGGTATTATATGAGAACACCAACCTCAAGGCACATAATAATCTGACTCTCCAAAGGGAGCATGAAAGAAACAAACTTAAAGGCAGCTAGAGAGAAGGGACAGATCACCTACCAAGGAAGACTCATCAGAATTGCACAGACCTCTCAGCAAAAAACTTATAAGCCAGAGGGACTGGGGTCTCATCTTTAACATTTTTAAAGAAAAGCAATTCAGGTCAATAATTTCCTATTCTGCCAAGCTAAACTTCATTTATGAAGGAGAATTAAGATCCTTCCCAGACACCCAATCCCTAAGAGAATATGCCAACCTCCAGACCAGCCTTTCAAGTGACGCTTCAAAAAGTTTGAAGTGCTGATATTTGGACAAATATTATTCTAGATGTTTCTCTGAAGGTGTAAAGATGAGATTAACATTTTAATCACGGACTTTGAGTAGAGCAGATTACCCTTCATAATGTGGGTGGGCCTCATCCATTTAGCTGAAGGCCTCCATGAAAAAAAAGACAGCCCTCCCCAGAGAAAAAGTGAATTCTACCACCAGAGGGCATTCTGACTATCAAGCAAAAGATGAACTGAATTGAGCTGCAACTCTTCCCTGGGTTGCCAGCCTGCTGCTTACCCTGTAGGTTCTGGACTTGGTGGCCTCTACAGTCAGTGAGTCCACTCCTTACAATAAACCTCTATCTATCTTGAAGGAGGGACACTATGTTGCTCTTTGTGTTCTACTGGGTTTTCAACTAAAAGGTGGAAAGAAATTTGCCGTCTCAAGCATGACGTGGGTAACGATGGGTGTGGTCATCTTTTGGAAATCCAGACTCTTTGACTCATCTGTCTTCTCCATCCACCATTACCCAAAATACTTCCTGGCTTAATTTGAAGTAATCATGAAATAATCCATGAGAATAAAATAGCTAATAAAATAATTGTGCCAGACTGCTTGGCATAAGTAACTCCATTTTGTTTAAATCCTCTATTTTAGCTGCCTACCTGACCTAAGACTAGCCTCCTAGTGTATATGTGTGATTGCTGTGACGTTCCCATAACCACAGATGCCCAGCTTTGTTCCCTGAGCTGATCACACTGACCGTTTCTGCTGACCGTTTGCAAACTCCCAAGCCCCAAGTTCCGTGTAATTGTATGCTTTGTTAACTGAAGTCAGATGTTGCGTCAAGAAATTGTAAGAAATTATTCCTCACAAAGCTCCCCTACAACATCCTTATAATTTTTTCCCATATTTTGTTTCCTTTGCTTTAGTTCCTCATTCCTTCACCTCCTTGCTCACCCGCCTGCTATGTAGCCCATTTGCAGATTGTACCTATAAGAGCCTTCTGGCATGAGCCTTCTCTTGACCATGCGCTTAATAAAGGACTCGTGATTTAAACTCTGGTGGGTTGGCATGTCGTTTTCTCACAATTCAGTCATAACAATTTTATTTTTTAAACAAAATATTTCTTGGATCCTCTTTCTTTCTCCCTTTTGCATCCATGCCCCCCAAGCTTCACACCAAATTCAGAAAACAAAATCTCCCACTCAATTTTTCGCCCAGCAAGCTGTAGTCAGACTAACTTTCCTAAGCTCTGTTTTTATCACTCCTCATCATTTTCTGAACGTTCAGAATGAGCTTCTTTTTCTGGTTTTTAAGGCCATGCTTGGTATATATCCTTCCCCTACTTATCTCTCTGCATTCTTTCCTGAAACTCACTCCAACCTCTGCAGCTTAGCTCATGAAACTTGCTCTACTTGAGGGGTGGTCTCCCCTCTCTTTAGCCAAATCCCGGCACTCGCCCAGCCCATTTCAAGCTCCATAAGTGCCTTCTTTGATGCCTCTGTTGCTCACTGATTTTTCTCTTCTGATCTAAAATAGTTAAACATACATGTTTAGTCTCTGTAAACCACCCTCCCCCCCTTTTAAAATGTGGGATCTCACTCTGTTGCCCAGACTGGAGTACAGTTGCACAATTGCAGCTCACTGCAACCTCGGCCTCTGGGGCTCAGAAGATCCTTCAGCCTCAGGCTTCTGGGTAGCTGGCACTACGGTGTGTGTCACCATGCCTAGCTAATTGTTTGACTTTTTTTTGATAGAGAAGAGGTCTTGCTATGTTGCCTAGGCTTGTCTCTAACTCCTGGGCTCAAGCAATTCTTCTACTTCAGCCTCCCAAAGTGCTGGGATTGCGGGTGTGAGCTACCACACCTGGCCTTATAAATCTCTTTAAGTTGTCTTTATATATTGTTCCCTATTTTATATGCATAGGTCCTGAATAAAAGAAATAAATGGAAAGTACACTGTGGTCTGGTGTGAACTTGTCTTTTTCAGAGCTGTTCCCTGCACCTGTTGAATAAATCTGTTGAAGTTCTGGTGTGACTGTAGTTAGGAGTTCTCCAACCTGAAATTTGAATCTACTCCCAAATTTAGGCCTTGGAAATATCAGAGACATATATATTGGAGCATTGTTATCTAAAGTTGGGATTGTATTATTGCTAGCTGCCATAGCAGGATACCATAGACTGGGTGGCTGAAACAACTGAAATTTATTTCTCACAACTCTGAGGACTGGGAAGTCCAAGATCAAGGCAGTGGCAGTTCCAGTGTCTAGTGAGGGCACTCTTCCTGGTTTGCAGATAGCTGTACTCTAGTTGTAGTCCCACATGGCAGAGAGAGAGAGAGAGAGAGAGAGAGAGAGAGAGAGAGAGAGAGAGAGAGAGATCATCTCTCTTCTGTCTCTTTTTGTAATGCCTCTGTCCTCATGACTTAATTGAAGTTTTTCTTCCTTAAGTCTTATGGTAACCTTTTTTTCTTGGGAAAACATTCTCAATTTTCCACATGTGATAACTGAGTGATATGCTTTTAAGATTTCTGTTGAAATTGTCATAATGGCTTGGAAATGCATTTAAAGGTTTATTCATGCAGAGATGTTCTCATTGTCATGAGAGTTATTTACCATCAAAGGAATAGAGCTCAACAGGCTTATTCTAATTGTTTCAGCATTGCCCAGTGACAAAAGAAGACAGAATCAAGCTGGCTTCTGGATAACCCGTGAGGACCATGTAGCCCGTGGTGCGGCTGCATGCCTCTATCCACCCTGGAGCTGCCGTAGACTGGTTTTCTTGCATCGGTGAGATGCTGGCATTTTGGCTAGAGTTATCAAGATAAAAACACAACCCCTACAGTGTGTTAGGGGCCACTCCAAGAAACGAGAAGGGATAGAATACAGATGCTAAAGCAAAAGGACAGGACAGACACAGGAAACAAATTAAAAACCAAACCCCAACAGAACCCCACTGGGCTGTCGGGTTAAGGCCTCTAAGTTGGGATGTGCAGAATGAGAAAACATGCAGAAGCATCACTCATGGATATTTGTGGGTCTCTTTATTTTTGTAAACCTGAGCTAGCAAGCTCACAAGATCGGGTGGAAGCATTAAAAGTGGCCGTATCAAGCACCTGAGAACCGATGAAGGCAGACAGCTCCCAGGATGTGCTCACTCGTCATTGATGAATGGTAACGAAGGGACTTTCTGATACCTGAGAGTACTGGCCAAAGCCAGTTCTCTGGTCCAGCACAGAAATCATAGACACGTAGGTGACCACTTCCCACTAACGAGCCTGGAACAGACATTGCCCGTCACTCAGGGCGATGTTTCCTGCCGAGCCCGTTCATGGATTCAGGATTCTTCATATTGGTTTTACCTCCTAAGTACCAGTCAAATCAATGCATTTCTGTCCATCTCTCCTTCCCCACTCCTAGTCCTGGCTATCCACGTTTCTGGCCTGCATTCCTACGAAGACTCTTCCAGTCGACTGCTTGCCTCTGCTGACTTCCAGGCCTTTCTTCAAGGCGTAGTCAGAAGGGTCTGGTTAAACTCAAATTTGCTGTGTCATCACTTTGCTTGAAACCCTTGAGTGATTCTTACTAAGGCTTATAAAGTTCAATACTTCCAGAGAGTCATTTTTTCTAACTCCTGTGCTCTGGCTACAGGGCTGCCTTGACTTCCCCTCAATGTGTCCCCAATTTCAGCCACTCCGCTTGGCTCAAAACACTCTCTACCACGTTGCCTCAATTTTTATTTTTGTCTTCTTGTCACCTGGATCTCAGTTTAAGCACGACTTCCTTAAGAGAATTAGTTGGCTATATGGACTTGGACTTGATAATAAAGAATATTGCATACCTTATTATTTGTAAATTGTGTGCTTCATATCCTTTGTATCAGCAAGCTTTTATAATAAAAGTCTCTATGTCTATATTTTCCACTTTTTTTTCTTTGAGATCGATTGTTAAACATTTACCAGCACACACAGATGAGTTTAACGGGCTGTATTGGGTATCTTCTTTTTCCCTGCTTCACTTTCCATCACCCTACTGGCTTTGCTGGAAACATCTCTGAAATAAACTCCTTGCCATTGAATCCTTGTTTTGGGGTCTGCTTGGGGGTGGGAGAGACCCAAGCCATGACAGGCATGAAGTATGTCTGCTCTGTTTATCAATTTATCCCCTAGTAAGCAACGTATTTGCTGAATGAATAAATGAATGATTACAGCATCCCAGAGAACCCCTACTAATGAAGAAAATTCATTGAACTTCTTTTACTCTGTGGTCTCCTGGCATATGAAGCGTTTGCTTGGATCTGTGGCCTAGAGTGCCCCTAAAATTTGCCTGTGCCGGGCCAGTTTCCCATCTAAAGATGTGCAGAGAATCTACACGGGACCCCTGGGGGGAGTCAGGGTGCACTAACGCCATATGGGGTAACACCAGAGGGTAGACTTATATGACACGGAGGAGGGAAAGAAAACTCCCCTGGGGAAGAAAGAAGAGACGGTGGCCGCCAGGTGAGACAAAGTTGCCAAGAGTTATCAAGAACAACTTGGTACTTAGCATCACCTGCGTATGTGCCTGTGCCCATGGGCAGCAGACTCAGTGTGGAAGGAAGAGAGAGGAACAGTTTTCTTCTCTTTTTCTTTCTTTCTTTCTTTGAGTCAGACTCTCACTCTGTCCCCCAGGCTGGAGTGCAGTGGCACACTCACGGCCATCACAGCCTCACCATGCTGGACTCTGGCGATCCTTCCACCTCAGCCTTCCAAGTAGCTGCAACCACAGGCATGCACCACCACACCCAGCTAATTTTTTGGTTTCTTGTAGAGATGAGGGCTTACCAAGTTGCCCAGGCTGGTCTCGAACCCCTGGGCTCAGGCAATCTTCTCGCCTCCACCTCTCAAAGTGCTGGGATTACAGGTGTGGGCCGCTGTGCCCGGCTTAAGAGAGGCAATTTCTAACTACAATCACCTCCAACTGCTTTTGCCCATGCAGACGTGGCAGCATTTATCATTGGAAACATATGATCTCTGTTCAGAAAAATGTTGGAAAGAGAATAAACATGACCACTACTCTGCATAAAAACTGGACCATAACTTGGGGAAGGAGTTGGGAGTAGCCTGGAAGAAGAGTGATCACGGGGAGAATTTTAAGAGAATGAAGGCTTAACAGCAAGGCAAAATGGGGGCAATTAAGATAGTACTGGCCAACGGGGAGTTTCCAGCCAAGGGGTGACTGTGCCAGGGCAGGGTGTCTATATATATATATATAAATTTAAATTGAATTTTATTTAATAGAATAACATTACAAATAAAAACCACACAACAGTTTCTTACATAAATCTGGGCACAAGAAAACCTTCAAATGGCCTATGGGTTTAGAAAATATATAGCACCTATTCTCACAAAATTATAGAATATAAATTATTTCATTGCCAATTTGTGGCTCAAAATGGGCCAACAGCATGTTCACATACAATGTCAAGGTAATTCTGAAAAGTATGTCATGCAATTTAGAGAAGCATTAAGTTTCTCTCCCTAGACACTTAACAGGTCTCACTGTGATAGGAAAGAAAATAATTTTAACCTTATAGCTAGGTATCTACAGAGTATCTCGGTGATGGAAATGAATGCATTTTCCACTACATTTCTCACATGTAGAAAATTCAACCACTGGTTCTTTCCATAAACCATGTCTTCAAAGACCCATCACCATTTTTCTTCTCCTCATTGCTATTATGAGACAGTAGGGTGTCTATGTTTAACTTAGGGTTGCATGCTGGCTGGTGCAACGTGACCTCGTCACCTCAACCCTCAACGAAGTCGTATCTGCCACAGAAGTATCATCTCTGAATGGTAACGAGAAACCTAGACCGTTCACCTCCAGGATGGGAAAACAGGAAGATCAGGTTCAGGGGGAGAGATGGAATCCTCTTGGATCAGTCGAGGGCAGAAAGCAAGAACAAGAATTTTTTCTTGGGAATCGTCAGAATCTGGGGGAGGGCCATTGAGTTTCCCCAGCTGCAATCCAGAAGGGCTGTATTAACTCACCTGACATCTAGGCTAAATCTAGAAGTGCCCAATTTGCCAGTTGGAAAAGCATCAGTTTACTGTTTCTCTTTCCCTGGGAATTGTAAAGGCTGTCTCTAGGGATGGGGTGCAGTTGCCAGTCTTTGTGGAATGGCCATGC
>CAUYQG010164391.1:0-17022 GCA_963574415.1 Tarsius wallacei
CTGTAGTTCCAGCTACTCGGAAGGCTGAGGCGGAAGGATCGCCGGAGCCCAGCAGGTCGAGGCTGCGGTGGCCGGGAGCGGCCACTGCACTCCAGTCTGGGCGACAGTGAGACTCCAACTCAAAAAAAAAAAAAAAAAAAAAAATTAGCTTGAAATTATTCTCTCCTTTTTATTTTTTTGGGAGAGTTTGAGGATTAATATTAGTTCTTCTTTAAATGTTTGATAGAACTCAACAGTGAAGCAATTAGATCTTGGGCTTTTCTTTCATGTGAGACTTTTTATTGCTGTTTCACTCTTGTTGCTCATCATTAGTCCTTACAGGTTTTCTGTTTTTTTGTGATTCAGTCATGGTAGGTTGTATATTTCTAGGGATGTATTCATTTCTGCTAGGTTATCCATTGTTGGCATAATTGTTTATGGTAGTCTCTTATGATCTTTTGTATTTCTGTGATATCAGTTGTAGCATCTCTCTTTTCATTTCTGATTTTATTTATTTGAGTTTTTTCTTTTTTTTCTTACTCTGTCTAAAGGTTTATCAACCTTAACTTCCCGAAAAACCAACTCTTTGGTTTGTTGGTCTTTTATATTGTTTTTCTAGTTGCTGTTTCATATTTTTCTGTTCTAACTTTTATTTCATTTATTTGTGCTCTGATTACTTCCTTTTACTTGCTTTTGGCTTTGTTCTTTCCTTGGTTCCTTTGGGGCAGCATTAGGTTGTTTATTTGAGATCTTCCTTTTTTTAAAATTTAGGTGTTTATTACTATAATTCCCTCTTTGAACTGCTTTTATGACACCCATAAATTTTGATGTGTTATTTCCATTTTTGTTTGTTACAACATATTTTTAAAATCTTTATTTTAGATTCAAGGGGTACACGGGCATGTTTGATATGTGGACATACTTTGTAGTGGGGAGCTGGGTTTCAGGTGACCCATTCCCCAGATAGTGAATATTGTACCCCATAGTTAATTTCAGAACTCTAAACCTCCTCTCACCTCCCCCCTTATTGGTGCCCCTGTGTCTATTATTTCCATCTTTGTGACCATTTAGCTCCTGCATATGAGTGACAACATGTGGTGTTTGGCTTTCTGTTTTTGAGTCAGTTCACTTTGCATGATGATCACTAACTCCATCCATGTTGCTGCAAGGGACACGATTTCACTCCTTTTTATGACTGCATAGTATTGCACTTATATATGTATATACCACATTTTCTTTGTCCAGTCAGTCGTTGGGCCACTTAGGTGTGTTCCGTGATTTTGTTATTGTGAGCAGTACTGCAATGAGCATACACGCACAGATATCTTTTTATATATTGACTTATTATGGCTTAGTAGTTGGACTTAGTAGTTGGACTGCTGAGTCAAATGGTAATTCAGTTTTTAGTTATTTGAGAAATCTCCATACTGTTTTCCATAGCGGTTGAACTAGTTTCCAATCTTACCAGCAGTGGATGAGCATTCCCTTTTCTCCACAACTGCTATAACATCTGTTGTTCTTTGACTTTCTAATAATAGCCATTCTAACTGGTCTGAGGTGATATCTTATTGTGGTTTTAGTCTGCCTTTCTCTGATGATTAGTGATATTTTTTCATGTTTGTTGGCTGCTTGTGCGTCTTCTTTAGAGAAGTGTCTATTCATGTCTTTTGCTCACTTTTTGATGTGGTTATTTGTGGGTTTTTTGCTGTTGAGTTGTTTGAGTTCCTTGTAGATTTTGAATATTAGCCCTTTGAGGTGCAGATTGCAAATATTTTCTCTCAATAGCTTTTCTGTTCACTCTGTTGATTATTTCTTTTGCTGTGCAGAACTTTTTTAATTTAATTAAGTCTCATTTGTCTATTTTAGTTTTTGTTGCAGTTGCTTTTGGGGAATTTGTCATAAATTTTTTTGCCTAGGCCAACGTCCAGAAGAGTGTTTTGTTGCTTTTCTTCTAGGATTTTTATAACTTCAGGTCTTATACTTAAGTCTTTGATTCATCTTGAGTTAATTATTGTATATGGTGAGAGATGGAGTCCAGTTTTATTTTTCTGTATATGGCTAGCCAATTTTCCTGGCACCGTTTCTTGAATAGCGTTTCCTTTCCTCATTGTTTATTTTTGTTGGCTTTGTCAGAGATCAGTTGGTTGTAGGAATGTGGTTTTATTTCTGAGTTCTCTATTCTGTTCCATTGGTCAATCTGTTTATTCTTGTACTAGTACCATGCTGTCTTAGTTCCTGTAGCCTTATAGTATAATTTGAAGTCAGGCAGTGTGATGCCTTCAAAGTTGTCCTTTTTGCTTAAAATTGCTTTGGCTATTTGGGCTCTTTTTTGGTTTCTAGTTCTGTGAATAACAAAGTTGACATTTTTATTGTGATTGCATTGAGTCTGTAGATTGCTTTGGGCAGTATGATCATTTTTAATAATACCGATTCTTCCAGTCCACGAACCTGGAATATTTTCCCATTTGTTTGTGATGTCTATGATTTCTTTCATGTGTTTTATAATTCTTCTTATGGAGATCTTTTACTTCCCTCATTAGGTGTACCTCTAGGTATTTTTTGTGTATTGAAGCACTACAGATTTCTGTACATTGATTTTGTATCCTGAGACTTTACTGAGGTCACTTAGCAGGTCTAGAAGCTTCTTGGAGGAGTCTTTAGAGTTTTCTGAGTTTATAAGCGTGTCATCCTTGAACATAGATAGTTTGACTTCCTCTTTGCTTATTTGGATATCTTTTATTTCTTTCTCTTGCTGATCACTTTTTCCAGGTCTTCCAGTATGATGTTGAGTACATGTGGTGAAAGTGTACATTCCTGTCTTGTTCCTGTTCTGAGGAGGTATGTTTTCAACTTTCCCCAGTTAAGTATGATGCTGGTTGTGGGTTTGTCATATAAGGCTCTTATTATTTTGATATGTGCTCTTCAAAGCCCAGTTTTTGAGCATTTTTATCAAGAAGGGATATGGATATTGTTGAATGACTTTTCTGCATCTATTTAGATGGTCATATGATTTTTATTTTTGCTCCTGTTTATGTGATGTATCATCATGTTTATTGATTTTCAGTTATTGAACCATCCTTGCATTCCTAGAATAAACCCACTTTGTTATGATGGATAATTATTTTCTACATACTATTGAATTCAGTGTTATAGTGTTTTGTTAAGGATTTTAGCATCTATTCCGGGAAACAGGCCTGTAGTTTTCTTTTTTTGTTGTTGTGTCGTGCCTGCTTTTTGTATCAGTGTGATACTGGTTTCATAGAATGAGTTAGGGTGAAGTCCTACTCAGTTTTTCTGGAATCGTTTCATTAGGATTTGTACCAGCTCTTCTTTGTATGTCTTTTTTTTTTCCCCAGCAGAAGTGAGACTTTAATGGCAGTCTTGCAAGGTTGGGTGTCTGGGAGGCCAGCACATCTGCAACGGTTGTAGGAAGCAATGTATTCCCTAGTGTGCAAGTCCCTCCCTCATTTTCTCACTAGCAGAGTACTGTGGGGAAATTCAACTTTTAATCTGTCTGGCCCTTGGTTTTTTTTTCATTGAGAGGTTTTTAAAAAAAAAAAACTACTGATTCAATTTCATGTTCATTATTGGTCTATTCAGGGTACCTATTTCTTCCAGTTCAGTCTTGGGAAGCTGTGTGTTTCTAGGAATTTATTCATTTCTTTCTTTCTTTTTTTTTTTTAGTGAGAGTCTCACTCTGTTGCCCAGGCTGGAGTGCAGTGGCACATTCATGGCCATTGTAGCCTCTACCTGCTGGGCATAGGCAATGCTTTCGTTTCTGTCTTCCAAGTAGCTGGAACTACAGGCACGCACTACCATTGTAGAGATGAGGTCTCACCAAGTTGCCCAGACTGGTCTCGAACCCCCAGGCTCAGGCAATCCTCTTACCTCGGCCTCCCAAAGTGCTGGGATGACAGGCTGAGCCACCACACCCAGCTGAATTCATTAATTTCTTTAGGTTTTCCAGTTTGTTACCATACGGTTATTCATAGTAGTCCCTGATGATCTTTTTTATTTGTGTTGCATCAGTTGTTATGTTACCTCTGTCATTTGTGATTGAGTTTATTTGAGTTTTTGCTCTTTTTTTCTTGTTTAGTCTAGCTAGTAGTCTGTCAATTTTGTTTATTCTTTCAAAACACCAACTTTTTGGATAATTTTTAATATATTTTTAAAATCTCATTTAGTTCTGCTCTGATCTTTGTTATTTCTCTTCTTCTGTCAGCTTTAGGTTTAGATTGTACTTGTTTTTCTGGTTCCTTGAAGTGCAAGGTTAAGCTATTAATTTTTGATTTAACATTTTGTTGTAGCCATTTATTGCTATACGCTTTTCTCTCAGAACTGCTTTTGTTGTGTCCCAGAGGTTTATTTTTTTGTGTTACCATTTTCATATGTTTCAACAAATTTTTTAATTTCTGTCTTAATTTCATTTTTACCCAAGGGTCATTCAAGAGTGAGTTGTTCAGTTTCTATGCAGTCATGTAGTTTTGGGAGTTCCTCTTAGTGTTGATTTCTAATTATATTGTGATCTGAGAAGGTGCTTGGTATAATTTTGATGTTTTAAAATGTGTTGAGACTTGCTTTATGGCCAAGCCCGTGGTTTGTTTTGGAGAATATTCCATGTGGAGATGAGAAGAATGTATATTTTGCAGTTGTTGGGTGGAAAGTTCTGTGAT
Source organism: Tarsius wallacei (assembly GCA_963574415.1). Classification (NCBI taxonomy): domain Eukaryota; kingdom Metazoa; phylum Chordata; class Mammalia; order Primates; family Tarsiidae; genus Tarsius; species Tarsius wallacei. Next base: position 4,653 of record CAUYQG010164391.1, read on the forward strand.
GGCTATTAGGTCCATTTGGTCCAGTTTAAGTCCAGTGTTTTTTGTTAATTTTCTGCTTCGTTGTTTTGTAGTTTCCTTCTTTCTTTGTCTTCTTCTGACTTTGGTATCAGAGTGATACTGGCTTTGTAGAATGATTTAGGGAGGAATTCCTTCTTTTCTATCTTTTGGAATAGTTTCAGTAGAATTTGTACCAGCAGAAAAGATAGTTGATATGATTTCAGTCTTCTTAAATTTGCTAAGACTTATTTTTTTGGCTTAGTATATCTATTCTGTAGAATGTTATTTATGCACTTGAGAAGAATGTGTATTCTGCTACTCATGGATGGAATATTCTGTATATGTCATTTGTTCTAAAGTGTTGTCATATTCCAGTTTTTCCTTATTGATTTTTTTGGTCTGGATGATCTATTTATTGCTCATAGTGGGAAATTTAAGTACCGCTCTATTATTGGATTAGTCTGTCTCTCCCTTTGCATCTTTTAATATTTTAAATATTTTTTTATGTTTAGGGAGTCTGACATTGGGTGCATATGTATTGAAAATTATTATATCTGCTTGGTGAATTGATCCTTTTGTCACTCTATAATGACCTTTTTCCCTCTTTAAACACTTTTCACTTAAAGTCTATTTTATGTGATATAAGTATAGCTATCTCATATAAGTGTACTTTCTTTTGGTTTTCATATACATGAAATATCGTTTTCTTTTTTCTTTTTTGAGTTGGAGTCTAACTCTGTCACGCAAGCTGGAGTGCAGTGGCATGCTCCTGGCCACTGCAGCTTTGCCCCGCTGGGCTCCAGCGATCCTTCTGCCTCAGCCTTCCAACTAGCCAGAACTATAGGTGCGCGCTACCACGCCTGGCTAATTTTTGATTCATTGTAGAGATGAGGTCTTACCAAGTTGCCTGGGTGTGTCTCGAACTCGCGGCCTCAGGCAATCCACTCACCTCGGCCTCCCAAAGTGCTGGGATTACATGTTGAGCCACCGAGCCGGCTGAAATATCTTTTTCTATCACTTCACTTTCAGTGTGCCTAAGGGTGTAGTGATTCTCTTGTAGGCAGCATATACTTGAGGCTTTTTTTTTTGAAGTCCATTTAGATATTCTGGTTTCTCTTCAGATTATATAAGTCTTTGCCTTTTAAAATCCATTTAAAAAATCCATGCTATGTCTTTTGACTGGATCAGTTAATTTATTAAAATTAAAGGTAATTATTGATAGGTAAGGACTCACTACTGACATTTTGTTCATTGTTTTCTTTTTTTTTTTTTAATATTGTTCATTGTTTTCTAGTTGTTTTGTAAATCTTTTGTGTCTTCTTTTGTCTTCCTTTGTGATTAGATAATTTTATGTTATGGTACACACTCATTCCTTTTTATGGTAAGGCATAAAAGTATAGTAGGGAGATTTTGTACAGATACTCTAGATTTTTGCTTTGTAGTTACCATGACGCTTATTTATAATATCTTATAACAGGCTATTGTAATTGGATAACAACTTTGAATACATTAAAAAAACTACACTTTTACTCTACCCCCTGGAATTTTGTTTTTGATGTCACAATTTGCATCTTTTTATATTGTATATTTCTTAACAATTTATTGCAGTTGTTTTTAAAGTCGTCTTTTAACCTTCATACTAAAGATGTAAGTGATTTATGCACCACCATATGGTGTTAGAGTATTCTGAATTCGACTATACACCTTCTCTTACCAGTGACTTTCATACTTTATGTGCTTTTGTGTTACTCATAAGGATGCTTTTCTTTCAGCCTGAAGAACTCTCTTCAACATTTTTTTTTTTGAGTCAGAGTCTCACTGTCTCACCCAGGCTGGAGTGCAGTGGTGCGATCATACCTCACTGCTGCCTTGAGTTCCAGGGCTCAAGGGGTCTTCTTGCCTCAGCTCCCTGAGTAGCTGGACTACAGGTATGTGCTATCACACTTGGCTAATTAAACTTTTTTTGTGTGTAGAAATGGTGTTATTGTGGTACTTAGTCTGGTCTTGAACTCTTGGACTCAAGTGATCCTTTTACCTCAGGCTCCCAAAGGCTGGGTTTACAGGTATAAACCATTGTGCATTGTCTTCTCCAGCTTTTGTTTGTCTAGGAAAGTGTTATCTCCTTCATTTCTGAGCAACAGCTTTTCCAGATATAGTATTCTGGGTTGGCAGTTTTACTTCTAGCACTTTGAATATATCCTCCCAGTCTCTCTGTACAGGAGCTCCCTCATATAGGGTAAGCTTCTTTCCTTTTGCTGCTTTCAGCATCCTCTTTGTAGCTAAGTTTTGACTGTTTGATGATAATAGGTCTTGTGGCTTTTCTGTGGTTTCTAGTCTTGTTTGGATTGAACCTAATAGAAGGCTTTTGAACTTTTTGTACCTGGATAATCATATCTTTTTTTTTTTATCTAGGAAGTTTTCTGTGAGTGCTGTAGTCTGTCCTTATCCATGGTTTTACTTTCTGCAGTTTCAGTTACCTGCCATCCACTGAGGTCTGGAAACAGTAAATGGAAATTTATAGAAATAAAAAATCAATAATTTTAAAATTGTACAATGTGCAGTGTTTGGAGTAGTATGATGAAATCTCGTGCTGTCTTGCCTGGGACATGAATCTTCCCTTCGTCCAGCATGTCCACATTGTATACATTACCCACTTGTTACATCTTGTGCTGTTGGCATCTTTTCATCAGTATCATCTTGCTTGAAGATCCAGAATCGCTGAAAGCAGATGATCCCCCTGACATATTGTCAGAAAGTCAGTGGCAGCTTAATGCTACGTAACATGTCTACATCTTTCACCTCACTTCATCTCATCATATAGGCATTTTATCATCTCACATATCACAAGAAGAAAGGTTAGTGCAGCACAGTAAGACATTTAGAGATAGAGGTATCACATTTATGTAACTTTTATTACAGTTATAATTGTCCTATGTTGTTTCAGTTATTATTAATCTCTTACTGTGTTTCACTTATTGATTGAACTTTGTCATAGGTATGTATGTATAGAGAAAAAATAGCATATATAAAGTTTGGTACTATCTATCTGTGGTTTCAGACATTCACCAGGGGTTTTGGAACAAATCCCCTGTGGAAAAGGCAGAACTGTATATCTTTAAATACACTTTCCACTACTTTTTCTTTCTTTACTATTTCTGTGACATCCATAGTGAATATATTGGTTTGTTTGATTGTGGCATAATTTCTGTAGACTTCTTTACCTTTTGAAATTCTTTATTCTTTTTTTCTTCAGATGGGGTAATTTCAAATAACCTATCTTTGAGCTCACTGATTCTTTCTTCTGCATGATCAAGTCTGCTGTTGAAGCTCTCTTTAAAATCTTTCAGTTCAGTCATTATGCTTTTTAGCTCCAGGATGTGTTTGTTCTATTTTATGGTTCCTGTGTCTATTGAATTTCTCATTTTGTGTATTATTTTTCTTTTTTAAAAGTCTGGCCGGGCTCAGTGGCTCAGCCTGTAATCCCAGCACTTTGAGAGGTCAAGGTGAGAGGATTACTTGAGCCCACAGGTTTGAGACGAGCCCCAGCAACTTGGCGAGACCTTGTCTCTACAATAAATCAAAAATTAGCCGGGCTTGGTAGCACACACCTGTAGTTCTGGCTACATGGAAGGCTGAGAAGGAAGGATCGCCAGAGTCCAGCAGGTCGACGCTGGGGTGGCCATGAGCTGCACTCTAGCTTAGGCAATGGAGACTCCAGCTCAAAAAAAAAAAAATGTCCGTGTTCTCTTGCACTTCATTAAGATTCTTTAAGATGATTATTTTGCATTTGTTGTCAGGCAGTTTGCACACTCCATTTAGGGTTGGCTACTGGTGCTTAGTTTTATTCCCTGTGATGTCTTGTTTACCTGATTTTTCATGATCCTGTGGTTATTCATTTGTGTCTATGCTGCAATTATTTATTTCTAGCCAGACTAGCAAGCATGCCACGCTCTTAAGTGTTCTGTTGACCTTTTATTATGTGGCCTGTACAAGCAGCCCTTTACCTCTAAGAACTTCAGTGTGGAAGTAAAGGCTTCTGTGATAGCGTAGTCTGCTTCTCTTGTTGGCTCATTGTACTGAGACCATGTTTCTATTTGTTTATTTATTTATTTGTTTATTATTTTTACTTTATTTTAAAGATGTGGGATGCAAGTCAGGATTAGGTACATCAGTAATATATGTGCAGGTGAGGTTTTGGCCTCTACTTGGTCTTCACTTCCCCTGGTTTAGGATCAGGTACTTTCTGTGTTGTTACGAGTTTCCCCTTCCTTCCTTTCCTGGCAGTGTTCAGTAACTGTTGATCTCTCCCTTGTGCTATCGTGATTAATGTTCAGGTCCCACTTATGAGTGAGTACATATGATATTGGTATTCAGTTCTTTGTTTCTGTGGTAGGTCACTAAGAATGATTGTCTCCAATTCTATCCAGTTTGCTGAGAAGTTCATTATTTTGTCCTTCTTTATGACTGAGTAATATTCTGGCATGAATATGTACCACATTTTCTTTAGGGGTTGGCTCCATGTTTTTCCTATTATGAATAGTGCAGCAATAAATATGTATGTGCAGGTTTCTTTTTTGTAGAACAGTTTGTGTTCCTTTGGGTATATTCCCAGGAAGGGGATTGCTGGATCGTACGGAAGGTCAGTTTCTAGTTCCTTTAGATATCGCCACACCATTTTCCATAAGAGAATGGACTAATATGCACTCCCACCAACAGTGTAGAAACATTCCCTTTTCTCCGCACTTGTGCCGGCATCTGCTGTTTTTTGATTTATTAACGGTGGTTGTTCTTACTGGGGTCAGGTGGTACCTCATTGTGGTTTTGATTTGCATTTCTCTGATGATGAGTGAGGCTGAGCAGTTTTTCATGCATCTGTTGGCTGCTCAAACGTATTCTTTTGAGAAATGTCTATTTATGTCCTCTGCCCATTTTTTTAATAGGGCTGTTTGTTTTTTTCCTTTCCACTTATTTGCATTCCTTGTAGATCTTGGATGTAAGGCCTGTGTCAGATACACAGTTAGCAAATATTTGTTTCCTAATCTGTGGATTTTCTCCTCACTCTTGTTATGGTTTCTTTCGCTGTGCAAAAGCTTTTCAGTTTGATGAGGTCTCACTTGTCTTTTTTTTTTTGAGTTGGAGTCTCACTCTGTCACCCAGACTGGAGTGCAGTGGCACGCTCCTGGCCACTGCAGCCTTGAACTGCTGGGCTCCTTCTGCCTCAGCCTTCCAACTAGCTAGAACTATAGGCGTGCGCTACCACACCCGGCTAATTTTTGATTTATTGTAGAGATGAGGTCTCACCAAGTTGCCCAGTCGGGTCTTGAACCCACAGACTCAGGCAGTCCACTCGCCTCGGCCTCCCGAAGTGCTGGGATTATAGGCTGAGCCACCGCACCTGGCCTCCCACTTGTCTGTCTTATCTTTTATGGCTTATTATTTTGATCAAGAATTGGTTGCCTCCTCCAATGTGCATAAGGGTGTCTTCTGTATTTTCTTCTAAGATTCTTGTAGTTTGAGGTTTTGTGTTTAGATTTTTTGATCCAGTTAAAGTCGATTTTTGTATTTGGTGACAGGTAGGGTTAAGAACATGTTTCTTAAAATGTTTTTCTCAGTATTCACTTATTGCAGTGGTTGCTTCAGTGATTGTCTACCTGTTATCTCATAATACTGACCTTTTTTTTTTTTTGAGTTGGAGTCTCACTCTGTCGCCCAGACTGGTGTGCAGTGTCCACTCCCGCCTACTGCAGCCTCGACCTGCTGGGCTCCGGCGCTCCTTCCGCCCCGGCCTTCCGAGTAGCCGGAATTACAGGCATGCGCTACCACGCCCAGCTAATTTTTTTGATTTATTGTAGAGATGAGGTCTCGCCAAGTTGCCCAGGCGGGTGTCGAACCCGCGGGCTCAGGCAATCCACTCACCTCAGCCTCCCAAAGCGCGGGATTACAGGCTGAGCCACTGAGCCCGGCCAAGAAGTGTATTCTAAGTGTTGATTATTCTCTAAGATGTATACAGTATATCTCTGATGGCAGGAGTATTGGAGAAACTTACTTCCTCCTTTGAGTTCTTTCTTTCATGATTAAAACAAATAGAAAGGAAAACATAGCATTCAGTGGCCTTTTCCCCACAGGATAAAAAGAAAGAAACAAATGACATATATTGAACATCTACTGTACTAGTTGCTTTATGTACACTTTCCATAGAACCTTAAAACAATGGTGTGAAATACATGTTATGCCCAGTTTTCATTCAAGGAAACTGTTAGAAAAGATGTGTGACTGTGCCAAGTTACTTATATAGTAAACAAGATAGCTGTGATTGAAAACTTACGCATAATAAATATTCAGGTTGTTGGTTGAATGCTTTAGAATCTACATTGATTGCTTATATTGAAAAAATGTGTGCATATCTAAGAGAAGGCCTTGGTTTGTATTAAAAAAAATTCTAGAGTTCTTCCATATACTTCCTTTTCAAATGCACTTGTTTTTTGTAACAAACTTACATATATCAAAAGTAACTAAAAAAGTAGATTTCTCCAATCAGGTATTGAGAGGCATTCCTGTAATGCAGAAACAGTTCTTTTGGGTTGGGCATGGTGGCTCATGCCTGTAATCCCAGCACTTTGGGAGGCTAAGGTAGGAGTATCACTTGAAGCCAGAAGTTTGAGACCAACCTGGGCAACATAGCAAAATGCTCATCTCTACAAAAAAAATTTTAAAAATTTACCCAGAGTGGTGATGTGCCCCTGTAGTCCCAAGTACTTAGGGACCGAGGTGGTGGCATTACTTGAGCCTAAGGAGTCTAGGTGGCAGTGAGCTCTGATTGCACTACTCACTCCGGCCTGGGTGACAGAGTGAGATACTGTCTCAAAATAAATAGTAAGTAAAATGTCCTTTTGTGTTTATGGTCTGCCCTCACACTATTGTGTTCTCTCTGGCTGTAACTTCTGTGTCCTTTTTCTTCCTTGTGTGAATTAAGATTCAATTATTTCCTTTTTTTCTCTCCTCAAGTTGTAATCTCTTCCAAATCTTGAAAAATGTTAAATCTTTTTCTAATCCTAGTTGCTCTCCAGAATTCTGTTGGGTTTCTAGCTGCCTAATGACATCTCTGTGTGGATGTCCTGAAGTTACTGCAAGTGTGAGAGTCATATCATTTCTTTCAATTCCTGTTTTAACTCAAGCTTGTCCTTTTCATGCTCTTTTGTTCTTAGTTAATGACTTTTCTTTTTCACTGCCTGAATCTATTTCATTACCAGGAAATGGGATATGGTTTCTAATTCTAAACTAGATCATTCCTACTACTTTTGCCTCAAAATTGGCCTTTCTTCTACTGTCCTTATTGTTTCTGTTGCTTTCATAACTGAAGCCCTAGCTTATGTATTTTTCTTGTACATATCTTAATAAAAATTAGGACTTTATCACTCACTCACTAGGATATTTGTGATGGTTCTTCCATATATGTCTGGAAGTTCATATAACTTTCCTACCTGTACCTGCATATAACTTAACAATCACAGTTTAGCTTCTGATTCTTAAAATGAATAAAGCAGAGTACACATTATGATTTTGTTGATATAAAAATACTTAAAAGTGCAGGTGACTCTATAGCGACAAAAAGCAAGTCAGTGGTTCCCTGGGGCTGAGTGTAGACAAGGAAGGGTTGGATTATAGTGGGACATGGGCAGAGTGCTGTGGTAATGAAATGTTTGTTATCTTGACTGTTGTGGTAGTTTTATAGAAGTATACACATGTCAAAATTTGTCAAATTGAATACTCTAAATATAGATAGTTAAGTGTGCTTACATTTTACCTCAGTAAAATTGATTTAGAAGTTGTTTTAAAGTACAAGATACAGGTATATGTCCTCATGAAGTGACCTTCAAAATACCTTGTTAAGTATTATGTATTGAATCTCAATAAGAAATGTGTTTTTAAACAGTGGATCTTGATGAAAAAGTTTGAAAGCCACTGCTCAGAGGAATTTTCACACATGCCCAGAAGGAACTATGTATCAGACTATTCATGATAGCATTGTTTACAAGAGAAAAAAACCTTGAAAAGTATGGACTAATTGCACAATCGGGTGCTAATGCGTGCCCAGTACTGGGAGACACAGACTTTCTCTAGGAACAGTTTTGAATTGAAGTCTTACCGTCAGGCTGGGCAGAATTCCTTCGTGCTGTACTGCAGCCTACCCAGTCCTCTTTCCTTCTCTCTTTCCTTCCACAGGTGTCCGACTTGCACTGTGGTCTTCAGCATCTTCTCGACTGTTCCTGCTTTGTCCTCGTTGTCTTCCACAGGTGCTTCTGCCAGTGTAGCTCTCGGACAGCTAATGCTGTCTTGGCATCTGCCTCCCAGAAGACTGTAACTAATAAATCTGCATACCCTCTGCTCGGCATCTTGCACTCACATCAGCACAACCTTCCAAATACTTCCTTATATGAGTGCTTAAAATCATTCTTGTTTGTTTACTCAACATATTTCAAGTAGGTTGAAAGTAGTAGAATATGTGATGTGCAGTTTTTGTAGACTTGTCTGTGCTTGAAGTTTATACCTTGTCTTTGGATTTCCACAGAAGCAGGCCGTGAGCCACTTCTGGGGAGTGAAATGAGCTTGGGAAGGGACAGCAGCCAGTCGAGGAATGTCACCGAGCAAGTTCCCCCTGTGGGCGCCTTGAGGCTGTTATGACTGGAGAGCTGTGGGGTCCTCAGAATTGTCTCACCAGGAGAGCCAGGAAGTTGGGGATTTAAGAGGGGATCTGTGCATTCACTGGTTGGGGCTGCACCTTGGTGGAGTTGGAGGATGGGAGTCATCTGAGTTCTTGTAGCCTACTGCACAGATAGGAAACGTGGGCTCCAGCAGACAGAGAAAACCCTGAGGTGAGGAAATTGGGTGCTGAAGTTGGAAGTCGGGCCAGCATCACTGAAGGCATAAGGGAAACGTATATGAATAGAGCATTGACAACTGTAATCTCTAAATAAAGCAAATACATTAAATAACACTTTGGAGGGGAGAAGATATGCTGTAATTCAGAATTTTGTAACTGTTACTTAGCTCTCTAGTGACAAAATATTATATATAACTCATGAGACTGTTACTTTTTGCCTGTCATGCATGATGGTAGAAATGGAAGGTAATGATGGTTGGAGAGCTACTGTACAACAGAACCATTCTTTCATTCGTTGGGGAGTGTTGATTATAATTCAGGTCTGTTGTGAAACCCTTGCCTGGCTGGGGTCGGGGGAGGAATGTTACGGTTTAGGACAGTTTTGCCTGTAAATATGGTTTTGCCAGTCCTTTGGAGCAGAGTTCTGTTAGTGTTCATGTCAAGTTAACTGAACTCATAACAACAGCAGCTAACATGTTTGCTTCCTTGTTGTTGAGCAGTCATCTAAGTGTTTTACTTACATGCATAGCTTATTTAAACCTTACAATAACTCCGTGAGGTGGTAACTGTTGTTATTATCACCATTTTCCAGATGTGGATTCTGAGGCACAGTGAGATGTAATAATTTCCCTTCTATTATGAAGTAGTTATAGGCCGGGCTCGGTGGCTCAGCCTGTAATCCCAGCGCTTTGGGAGGCCGAGGTGAGTGGATTGCCTGAGCCCGTGGGTTCGAGAGCTGCCCGGGCAACTTGGCGAGACCTCGTCTCTGCAATAAATAAAAAAAAAATCAGCCGGACGTGGTAGCGCATGCCTGTAATTCTGGCTACTCGGAAGGTTGAGGCGGAAGGATCGCCGGAGCCCAGCGGGTCGAGGCTGTGGTGGCTTGGGAGCGTGCCACTGCACTCCAGTCTGGGCGACGGAGTGAGACTCCAACTCAAATAAATAAATAAATAAATAAATAAATAAATAAATAAAGTAGTTATAAACTGAACCAGGATTCCAACTCAGGTACTAGGTTGTGGTCCTAGCCATATTTTGCTATAGTGTCAATAATAGTGATAACAACATAATGACAGCTCTGTATCCCTAAGTTCTTACTGTGTCAAGTACTTTGCGAAGTGCTGATCACATGAGGTTGGTGCTATTTTTAACACCATTTTAGAGATGAAGTAATGGAGACAGTAAATGGCAGAAGGAGATTCTAAGTCATGTAGTCTGATGCCAAATTCTTTAAACTATATAGGTTATATTCCTTGGAGTACAACATAACTGCATGCTCAACTACAGTCATGCGTCACTTAACGGCGGGGATACATTCTGAGAAATGTGTCTTTAGGTAATTCCGGCATTGTGTGAACATCACAAAGTGTGCTGACACAAACGTCGATAGTGTAACCTTAGGCTGTATAGTACAGCCTATTGCTCCTAGGTTACAAACCTGTACAGCATATTATGTACTGAAAGCTACAGGCAGTTGTAACACTATGGTGAGGATTTATGTATCTAAACAAATGGAAACACAGTAAAGGAAATTTTCAGCTCCATTGTAATCTTATGAGACCACTGTCATGTATGTAGACTGTCATTGACCGAAACGTTGTTAGGTGGCATGTGACTTGTACTTGGAGGAAAGGCATGATAGGAACCAAGAGTATAGCAATAACTTATCTTTGCAGTGTTGTCTTTTGGGACATTTGACAAATGTATTTGATTACTGATAAGACTTTCCATATTATTAATCTGACAGCACCTTGATATTGCTTTCTGGGTTCTTATAATGTATTTTTATCAGTGTCTTTTAAGAACCATTTGCTGTGGTTTTTTTTTTTTTTTGAGTTGGAGTCTCACTCTGTCGCCCAGACTGGAGGGCAGTGGACGCTTCCGGCCACCGCAGCCTCGACCTGCTGGGCTCCGGCGATCCTTCCGCCTCAGCCTTCCGAGTAGCCGGAATTACAGGCGCGCGCTACCACGCCCGGCTACATTTGCTGTGGTTTTAATGCCCCCTGCAAAACTCATGCTAAAATTTATTTGTCGATGTGATAATATTAAAAGATAGGAGCATTAAGAGGTGATTAGGCCATGAGGGCTCTGCCCTCATGTGTGGATTAATGTTCTTGTTGTGAGTTTGTTATTGCAAGTGTGCATTGTTTTTTCTTTTCTTTGAGAAAGCAGGTTTTATTGAGAGGACAGAAAAGCTTCCACAATGGGAGGGGATCCAAAGGGGTTGCCCAGGTGTGCATTGTTATAAAATAGGACTGGTCCTCTCTGTCTCTTGCTCTCACCCCTGCTTGCCCTTCTGCCTTTCACCATGGGATGATGCAGCAGGAAGGCCTTCACTGAAGGCTGGCACCTTGGTATTGGACTTCCCAGCTTCTAGAACGGCGAGATATTCATTTCTTCATAGATTGTTCTGTTATAGCAAAATAAAAGACTGTGACACCATACCTATAGAGGGCAGCAGAGACATAGCAGTCAGCTTTTTTCGTATGCTACACTTTTCAGGAAGTGTGAAGGAAATTGGATTTAGGCGAGCTTTGTTATGCAGTTCTCTTGTACTTTATATAGTGATCCCTATGCAAATACAGGTTAACAGACATAATAAATATCAGATAACCCAAGTGAGGTTCAGGATTTTTGTAAGAAGATGAACAACAAAACTGGTGGGTATAGATAAAAGATCTCAAAGTAGTTCATGTTGTTTTAAAGAGAAAGCAAACGTAGCTTTCAAATTTGAAATACGGATTCATTGTTATGAAACAAATGTTTTCTTTGTATTCTTACCAGTAGGGATAGAAAAAATGATTCAATGACTCATAGAAGATTGAATTATGGAAAAGTTTTAATAAAACAGGAATAAATAAAATTTTGTATTGTGTGGGAGGATAGTATAACTTTTTAAAAAGTGGTATGACAAACTTTTAATATATTTCTAAATTTAGTGAGCGTATATGTAATTCTATCTTTGTTATATTTATTTGTTTATATTTACATAAGTCTTTGAAACTAATACCATTAATCTTGCTTTTAATCAGTTTCATTAGTGAATTAGAATAAAATGGGATGACTAAATACATACTAGTTGTAAGTGTCTAAGAACTGTTCATTGTATACATTTCCACAGTTTTTTTTTTGAGTCAGAGTCTCACTCTGTCACCCAGGCTGGAGTACAGTGGCATGCTCATGGCCAGCACAGCTTTGACATGCTGTGCTCAGGCGATCCTTCCGTCTCAGCCTTCCAAGTAGCGAGCTACAGACAAGCGCCACCACACTTGGCTAATTTTTTGATTTATTGTAGTGAGTTGGTCTCCCCATGTTGCCAGGTTGGTCTTGAATCTTTGGCCTCAGGCATTCCTCTCACCTCAGCCTCCCAAAGTGCTGGGATTACAGCCTTGAGCCACTGTGCCCGACAATTTTTAAAATTATAAAATACACATAACATAAAATTTGCCATGTGTGGTGGCGCTTGTCTGTAGCTCGCTACTTGGAAGGCTG
>CAUYQG010164394.1:0-55746 GCA_963574415.1 Tarsius wallacei
CGTGCGCGTGAGCCCCGTAGGGCCGGGGAGGCACCAGCTGCCGCGCGGGGAGGAGGCCGAGGCCGCAGCTCGAGGGAGGCCCCGGCCCCTCTGTACGCGTGGGTGTGGACGGCCAGGGGAGGGGAAGGGAGCCGGCCCGTGGCCGGCCGGGTGAGCGGGGAGATGCGGTCCCCGGCGGCTCGAGCGTCCGGCCCTCGGCGGGGTGGGGCGGGTGGGAGGCTGGAGGAGCCGCGGCCTCTCCCGCTGAGGAGGAGGGGGAATGGGCGCGTCCTCGCGCGGGAGCCGGAGCCTCGGGGGCAGCGCGGGCGCGTGGTGGCGGCGGGCGGGCGCGCGCGCGAGGGTGCGCTGGAAGGCGGAGTGTACGGCGGCGTCGGGGGCGACACAGACTGGCTCCGGTCGCGGGCACGGCCTCGCACGGCGAGCCCGGTCCCTTTATTCCCCTCGCCTCCTCGGCCGCGCCGCCGAGCCGAAGCCGAAAGCAGCCCGGTGTCGGACCGGGGCCTGCCGCCGCGCCCTCCCCCTTGCCTTTCTTTGCCCCGGTGACGCCGGCAGAGCGCCGACTAGGCCCCGGCCCCTCCTCTGCTGGGCTCCGGACCCTGCCCCGCACCCACCCTCTCTCCGACGCCTCTTCCTCTCCCACCCGCGTCTCTTCCTTTCGAGAGGCCGGGGAGTTGGAGTTGCGGCCGCCCCTCGGCTCCTGCCGTCGCCCTCGCCCTCGCCCGCGGCCGAGAGCGGGGCCTGGAGGCGGCTGCGGGGGGCCGTGCCGCGCCACCCCGCCCGCCCCGGACCGCGACCGTGTGTAGGGGCCTGGACTCGTCAGGGCTCTCCGGGGCTGGCGCGAGTGCTGACCTAGTCCGTTTTTGCGAAAGGCGCCTCTATCTGGCAGAGCCGCTGGGAGACGAGACAATCCTTCCCCGCCACCCGGATAATCAGGAGTTTTGGCCGGACCTTTGAGCACACGCCGAGATAGTGAGGAGCCAGACGAAAAGCACAGACTATGGCGCTGAAACGGATTAATAAGGTAACCCGTGGGCACTGGAGGGATGGGGACGTGGGAGGAAAGGAAGGCTCAGGCCTGGCGAAGGCGTGGGGGTGAGAGGGAAGTGTGTTCTGGAAGTACCTCTTGGGTCGGTCGTTCCCTTGGAGGATGGAGAACGCGGGTATGCTTTATGAGTAAATGAGGTTTAAAACCGGGGAACCGAGAACACTTGTGGCAAGCGAGGCGTTATCTCGAGTGTATCGATGGAATCGGCGCAAGTGAGGGATGGGGAAGAGTGACTTGGGGCGCCTCGGTCTGCTGCTTAGAGAAGGGTCCCTGTCGGGTCGGAATTGCGGAGAGATGCTCCAGCAGATGTCATGGCGCTTCCTGCTCGTGGTGCTTGAAAACTTATTTTAGTTTTGCGATCAAGGCTCTTGGCCTTGTGGGGGAAAGAAAGGAAACTCGGAGAAGAGAGAAGAAATCTGGCGGTTCGCGAAGTTGACTGGGGCTCGGGATGGAAGTCGTGGCTGCTGAAGGACTGGAAATGAGCCTAGTCGGCAACTTCGACGACTCCAGGCAGGTTAGACGAGAATAAGTGCGGTTGGGAGGAGACGGAGCGACCCAAGGTTGCCACTTCCCGTGTCTTGTGGCTGAGCTTCTCACCCGAAGCTACTTTTCCGAGGCACGCTGGGAACTGATGTAAAAGCATTCTGGAAGCTCCCTTTTTCTTTCCACTAGGGAGGGGGGAAGTGAGGGTTGAGATGGCAGTAAGGGAAAGCTAGAAGTACCTATTTGTGCTTCTCCTATTTAATAATACTCTTGGGGAAGGTTGTTTACTACGTAAAATGTGGCTTGATAGTAAACTATCGATTTAATTTGAAAAACTTAAGATTTTTTCGGAGCTCTGGGAGTGAACGGAACCTCCACCTCCGGTGGTTTAGTCTCATTTTCTTGCTCTTAACTTCTATCCCGCATTTTAAGATGGCGGCTGCTTTAACTGGTTTAGGCTCTTTCCGGCATCTCCTTTCGTAATAACTTGAAAAGATATTCTTTGTTAAATGTTAATTTTTACATCAGATTGTGCACTGCTCTAAGACCCCCTTCTCAAGACTTACCTAAATCCAAACTCTCAGTCTGTATTTCCCTTTTTTGTGACTGGTGTTTGTGTGGTGTATTTGGTTCTTGCACAATCGAGGAGGGTGGAGTATTTACAGCTAGCTTGAAAAAAATGTCATGGAGTAAATTCAGCCTTACTAGAAAAATGGGAGGGGGATGGTAGGTTAGAAACTTTGGTTTTGATAAGTTACTTTTGTAAGGATTTCACCATGGGAAGAATGGCAAGAACTTGCCTTTACTAAAATAGACCTGATGCTGCTTAATCTGCATGTACTTAATTATGACTCGAGTTTATTTGGCGAAACTGGTACTTTGTGAAAGATGAAGGTTTAATATATTGATGCTGAAGTCTTGAATTTTGTTTAGATCATCATTGCATCATTTGTGGGTTATGCGAAATACAAATTTAAATCCCTTGCCTTTGTGAAATGAAGAGGAAGAAAAACTTTGTAGGAGTTAAGAGTTAAAGTAAAAAGGATTGTTTTTAAAATAATAACCCCTTTCCATGACCACTTTGAGGACTAGCAACACATTGGAGAAGCATAGTCGTATTTTACAGCGTATTAAATACCAAGAGCATAATATTTAGCACAAATCAAAACCTTTTCTGTGGAATTAGTTTAGTTCACTAAGCGGTGGAATAATTCCAAATCCATAGCTTTTTGTTCATGTGGAACAGAACATTTATAAAGGAAGGTCTCATTGATTTCTTTTCTTTTACAGGTGATACCCAGCTGCTGTGACACCACTTTAATGATTTAAAAGCTCTAGAAAGGCAGTATAGCATAATGATTAAAAGTGTGAACATTGCAGCAGAAATGTTCCCGTTAGAATTCTAGCTCTGGGCAAGTTTATCTGTGTGTCTCTATAAGATGGGTGTTTGTTAGATATCAATAATAGATGGTTGTGTACCTAACATGTACCAGGCACTGTTCTAGACATTGGGGTGGCCACAGTAAACAACAAATTTTAAGTTCTCAATTTTGTTTTGAAGGTTGAATGGATTAATATGTGGCCTTAAGCAGGCCCTCATAGTTATTACTACTATTTTAATACCACAATTTTTATAATTCTCAAAAACTTTTTTTACTAAAGAACTTTGACTTCTGGTCTAGTATTCTTGGTTAATTCCAGATTGTCTCCTGCTGTAAATATTTTGAAGAGTTATATACAGAGACATGATAACACAGATTTTCCCATATTGGAAAAATCAGTTTATGCGAGACACTACTGATTCAACGTACAGAAATTTTGACGTGCGCATGTGATTTGGTTTTCAGCATTTGCTGTTAGAATCACATGAGGCAGCTTTTAATAACATCCCAGATCCAAACAGTATTATTGAGTGGACACCTCTGAAGGAGAAATGCTCTTTGTTTTAATGGGTTCTACTCTGGAAGTGTGGTCAAGTAACCACTGAAGCCAATATGGTATTTTTGTGTCATGTACCTATTCATTTTGAATTTGTTTTTATCTGAAACCCTCCAACTTTGAATACTAATATTAAGTCTGTTCCTCACTATTTTATTGAAATACTTGTTGAAATGCTCCTAACCTTTTGTAGTTCTTTTGATCAAGCTTTTGAATTTGTATCTTATTTTCCTCAGCTTTATTGGGGGGGGGAGGGGATCTCTTGCCCAGGCTGGAGTGCAGTGGCACGGTCACAACCACCATAACCTTGACCTGCTGGGCTCAGGCAATCCTTCCGTCTCAGCCTTCAAGTAGCTGGAACTACAAGCATGTGCCACCACATCTGGCTCATGAGGTCTCGCCAAGTTTCCCAGGCTAGTGTCAACCCCTGGGTTCAGGCAATCCTCTTGCCTCCACCTCCCAAAGTTCATGAGCCACTATGCCTGGCAGCTTATGTTCTTACAATTTGTTTTTTGGTTGACAATTTCTTAGATTAATCAAATAACCTTACTGTTTGTTTTTTGCTTTATTCTTTATTTGAACAAGTTTGTAGTGTGGTCTTAAATAGGGTTTATTTTAAACAATAGGAGTCAAAATAAGTGGCACTAAGTTGATTTTGCCACTCCTGTTAAACGAAGTGACCACAGTACGTGTGCTTTGGGGACATTTGAAGAGAACTTTACCTATATCTAATGTGAACCAAGCCTTAAAAAATAACTCATGTTTAATCTCATAACAAACCTAGGAAGTAGGTATGATTTTCTTTATTTTGAAATTAGAAAACTAAGGACCGAGAGGTTAAAAGAAGGCTCAAGTTCATGTTGTGACATTGGGATTAGAAATTAGGCAGCCTGACTCCATACTGTGTCCTCTTAACCACTACACTTTTGCATATCCTTTTTTTTGTCATTCAAGCATGTTTTCTTTAGCGTGTGTTAATTGCCTGCTACTAACAATAGCTAAAACATTGCAGTCTCTGCTGTGTACCAGACACTTCTAACTGGCTTTATCCTCAAGACAGCCTTGTGAGACAGATGAGAATTTAATGGATAACAGGCACAGAGAGGTTATTTGTCTGGTCACAGCTAGTAAGACTGAGATTCAAATCAGATAGTGTGGCAGCAAGTGTGTTCCGCTCTCTCACACTCTCACTCACACTCACTCAGGGTCTCACTCTGCCACTCAGACTGGAGTGCAGTGGCTTTAACTGCTTTAACTGCTAGGCTCAAGCAATCCTCTGCTTCAGCTACCCAAGTAACTAGGACTACAGGCTCATGCCAGCATGTTCAGTTTATTATTTTTTAAATTTTGTAGCGATGCAGTGTCCTTAAGTTGCCCAGGCTGGTTTCGAGTTCCTGACCTCAAGTGATTTGGCCTCCCAAAGTGCTGAAATTAACCCAGCTTCAAGCTCTTTCTTGAATCATTTCAGTTACTATTTGTTAATGAATGTGGTTTTAGTTTTTGCTATCTGATATAAACTTGCTCTCCTCCCACTTCACATTTAAATTAAATTTAGCTTTACTCCTAGGTTGTAGCTTATTTGTGAATTAATATTTTAGCTAATGTGTTTTGAAAGTAGAAGTTAATTATCTGGGGGTAGTCTTTTCAAGGACTGGAAACTAGTATGTGCCAGTTAAGTGCGTGGGGTATCTTAGAGTGAACAAAGTACACTTCTTGTACTCAACTAGTTTAAAGGCTGTATAAACTGTCTTGCATGCATTTGATTTATGGTCCTCAAGTCTTGTCCTATAGCCAGCTAACTTACTATGCAGGACAGTTGTGACTAAAGAAGGCTGATCAATATTTACTTTGAAAATGCGTGACTGACACTGCTTTTCTTTCATCATGCTCATCTACATTGTTAATTCTAGTTTTTGTTATCGGCACAAATATAAAACTGAATGGTCCTGCTGTCACTGGGATAGAGAGTGCTGCATCAGGCTTATGCTGCATCAGGCTTTATGCGTTAACTCCCTAAGTTCGGGTGCCCCTTGTTGTCCAAGATACGGTCAATTCTTGAGGATTCTCCAAAGCATGTTGCTGTAATCTCTTTCTATTAAAAAAGAAACTAGTTTCTTGTTTTTATTTTTTTTATTTAGTTTATTTTTTATTTTCTTTTGAGTTGGAGTCTCACTCTGTTGCCCAGGCTGGAGTGCTCAAGTATGCTTGTGTCACCTATAATTACAACTAAACAGGAAGCTTAATACCTTGTCAGTGATGTAATAAGGCACTGAGACATCTACCTGTTAATCCTTAAGATAAAGCTTTTAGGATTTCTCAAAAGAAATTGCAAATTAAAATGTGTTTGAAAGGGACTGTTTCTTCTGATTCTTAAGCTTGGAGTTCCTGGTATGCTCACGGCCACCGCAGGCTCAACCTGCCGGGCTTAGGAGATCCTTCCGCCTCAGCCTACCAAGTAACTGGAACTATAGTCACGTGCCACCATACCTGGCTAATTTTTTGATTTATTGTAGAGATATGAGGTCTTACCAAGTTGCCCAGGCTGGTCTCGAGTCTGTAACCTCAGGCAGTCCTCTCACCTCAGCCTCTCAAAGTGCTGAATTATAAGCGTGAGCCACCATACCTGGCAGAAACTAGTTTCTTAACACTTCGGTTAAAATATTTCAGGTTAAACTCTCAAGTTCTAGATCGGTTTTTGCATTCTTTTTTTAATAGCAGTTTTTGCATATTATATATTATATGTAGCTTTTGACAAGTTAAATTTCTATACTAGAATGTTCAGAATTTTTAAATACAGCTACGTGAATTTTTAGTCTTACTAAATCATTTTCTCTGGAAACGGGTATAATTTTTGAAATGTTCTCTGGATGATTCTGAAGCTATGCTGATTAGAACCACAAATACAGGGGGTAATTATTTAATCAGTACTTAACTGAGGTCATGATCTGTGTTAGGCACAGTAGTCTAGTCCCAGAGGATAAAAATGAGGAAAACTGTCATAACCCATGAGAATCTCTGCTTTGAGTAGAGAAAACAAGCATCTAAACATGAATAGGTGTTTGTCACTTAGGACAGATTGGTACTTTCAAGAATATCAGATCTAGTAGGGGAAACATTTATTTATTTATTTATTCATTTTAAAGAAAAGTTTGTGGCTTTTTTTGGTGGAAAACAAAAGCAGAAAAACTGAAACTTCCAACTCCAGAAAAAAATCAAATATTTTTTGTTTTCTAAAAAAATAGAATATCCACCCAGGATACTCACCTCATGTTCTCTTAACTGGCACCTTACTTTGTTCTCCCTTGAATTTCAGCAGGCCTTGTACCCACAGTCCCATTTCCCTAGCATGCAAGGTTTATTTAAATGTCCCCTCTGCACTACATTTTATTGTCACAGTGTGGCTTATCTTGTATTTATAACTATTTAATTCCTCTTGCCAAAACAAACCAGTATTTTGAAATCAGCAAAATGAAACTTTCACTCTTTAACTGGAAATTTTGTGGTTTTGCTGTAGCAATTGTTTTAAAATTGAATAGTATAATTAAGAATGGATGCATTTGATAAATATTTTATTAGTAAATTTACCATAATTGAATAAGATTTATTCCCAGAACTAAACCCTTAGCCTTGTTATGTGGGGGAGGGAAAAGTTCAGGGAAGTATATTTATACTTTATTCTAACATCTACTTTTATCTCCCTACTGTACTTTCAACACAGTCTTGTATTATTCAGAGATCTACAGCTAAAATTTTCATGACTGAATTTGTTGTGTTTAACCTCTTGGGTTTCTCAATTGTGATTCGCTATTTCCTGGTTACTTGTATCACATGCTTATTCACATTAATCCCGACCTTGGTTTGATTTGATGGTTAATGTATAATTGGATGTTTTCTGTCATTGGACTGCTGTTAATTTTTGTTTTTCGTGTCCATAAAAATGCCTTATTTGCTTTCATGTCATTGCTCATTTCAGATAACGTCTACAAAATAACAGCTTTTTGAGTAATCTTAGGTGATTTTACCTTCCGTGGTGATCTAAGAGAAGAACATTGTAGTAGTGATTCAAACCATTCTTAGTACCTTGTCTTATGCATAAGTATGCTTGTGTCACCTATAATTACAACTAAACAGGAAGCTTAATACCTTGTCAGTGATGTAATGAGGCACTGAGACACCTACTTGTTAATCCTTAAGGTAAAACTTTCAGGATTTCTCAAAAGAAATTACAAATTAAAATGTGTTTGAAAGGGACTGTTTCTTCTGATTCTAAAGCTTGGAGTTCTGTGAAATTGTTCAGATCTTAAAAACCTTTGCCAGCCATCCTTCTCTTGAAATAACTGCTGGTAACTGCATTTCTGAGTCTTTTTTCTTTATTGACATCTGTATTATTATAGAAATTTTGCAACATTAAAGTTAACAAAGATTTTAAGCCTGATCGTCATATGAACAATTATAGTAGTTACTGTCTGCTTGATGGCAGCTAATTGATTTCTGTCATTGGTCTGAACCTTTGTGTTTGCTAGGTGGTAAAGTTTCTCTGAGGGTGATTATTTCAAATAAGTTTCATATAAAGGCACTTATTCCCCTTGCTTTCTCACTTCATTCTCTCATCTCATCTCATCTCATCCAGTCCCCTAGGTTGTGTTTTGTGTTGCTCAGTATAGGTTTGAGGTAATGGCTGTCTTCATAGTACTAATTCACAGTCATGTAAATCTCATTAAGTTAAATTTAGTTCTGAATGATGGACTTGTAAAATACAAGAAAGTACTTTTTGGTGGTGGACTAAGCTTTAAGTTTTCCTGAAAGTGCTGCTAGGAAATGGAGCTCATTCAGTCCTCTTTATGATCTTTATGTGATGGTGTACAAATAAATGGCAGAGATTGGGGTAACAAATGACTTGTAGAACGCAATAGAGATGATTGTTCTTTAAAAGTGGAATCCATAAAGTTGGCCTTGCCACTGTAACCAGCGGTTTACTTTTTGACACGCCATGGGGGAGTGATGGAACTTGGACAAACTAGAATAAGTTATTTATGGATTATACTTCAGTAGCAGGGTTTATTAGAAACTTTGTTTTCATAAATGCTGTTTTGGTTATGTTGATCTGACAAACAAGTAGTGATTATCATTGAAAGAAAATTCACAGAATGTTAAAATCTGACTTGAGGCTTTGTAACGTGACTGCTCTGTTGCTGCATTATTCAAAAATATTGTTAGTATTTCTAATTTACAAGTTTTTTGGTGGCAGGGACCATTTCTTAAACTTCCCTAACATCCTTTCAGGCCTTTAATGTTTTCAATACCTTGACCTCTTGCTTTTTATAGACTCTGTTGGTTGCTTCACTGATAATACCAACCATCATTGGGTGAGGAAGATATAGAGAAGGCACAAACAATTTAGCAGTATGCTTAGACTTTTATGTCCATGTCTGTCAGCCTTTTCATATTTTATCTTCCAACAATCAACTGTCAGAGATGCTGTATCCCATAATGATTGAAGCAGAGGTCTTCCTCAAACTAAACTGTTTGCAGGCTTTCTCTCACAAATCTCATCAAAGGAATGTTTTCAAAATAAAAAGTATAGTGGCCAGACCCATTACTGTTCAATCCTGTGCCTCCAGATTAGAATTATTCACTGCAGGCTGTGCTGGTGGCTCAGCCTGTAATCCCAGCACTTTGGGAGGCCGAGGTGAGTGGATTACCTGAGCCCGTGGGTTCAAGACCCACCTGGGCAACTCGGCAAGACCTCTACAATAAATCAAAAATGAGCCGGGCGTGGTAGCACTTGCCTGTAGTTCCGGCTCCTTGGAAGGCTGAGGCAGAAGGATCACTGGAGCCCAGCAGGTCGAGGCTGCAGTGACCAGGAGCATGCAGTCTGGAGTGAGACTCCAACTCAAAAAAAAAAAAGAATTACTCACTACTGGTTTAAGCTGAACCTGGTTTTGGTTACCTTTTTTTAGTGATTTTCATGATGAACAAATTCCTTGAATCCTGCCTTTTTCCTTTTTTTTTTTTTTTTTAAACTATGGTGCTCACCAGGTCTTCAGGAAATAGTTCGGATGTGTAAAGTCTGCTGTCCCAAATTTCTTTCTAGTATTTTAACCTGATGTGGTAGACTATGAGAGCTTTGAGGATTTCATTTACCTAGAAGGCAGAAATGTCTTCTTATTTTCCTGTAGTTTTTTTGGGGGTGTTTAAAGACAAGTATTTTTTAGTGGGAAAAGCTGGATTCTCACGTTAGCTAGGTGTGCAGAAGTTTCAGGAGAAGCAGTTCAGAAGAAGATTATCCTAGAAAGAGAGCATTTTCCTAAAAGAGCACACCATGAAAAAAGGAGTGTCCAACCTTTCATACCCAGTACAGTTTCTTAGAGCTGTATCCTACTTGTATGTCCTTGATTTATCTTAGTGACCCTTCTAGGTGAGTGGAACCTTTAGCAACTCTTGGTATATGTCATTTTCCCCACCAACTGTTTTCTTGTTTTAGTGGTCTTAATAGTTGACTAATGTTCTTGGGTGAGTGGTGGTCAGCAGAGTATTAACGTTTTACAGGTACTGTGCATATGCTGTTCTTTCTGTTCCCTGTTGCTAGGAAGCAACAAGCTGACAATTTCATTTCTTCAAATTTTATAAATTGTTTTTGTCTGTGAAGACTGTGAAACTTAAGCTCAAATTATTTTATAACCTGAGAATTACAACTTTTTAAATTTTGAGGTATGTCATTGGAAATTGATCTCAATTCTAGTGAATAGTTTCTTCTTGCAGTGGAACAGAATTGTTTTCTCACTTGGCTTTCACTTAAAGGCCATGTAACTTGAAAAATAGATAACACTAGACTCACACCAAATATAGTGAGATGCAGACTAACTGGATAGTTATGGAGGAATTGCATCTACAAAAAACATCGGTTTTCCATATCTTGTTCGTTCTGGGACAGTGAGTAATGAAGAGTTGGTTTGGGACAATTGAAGTTTTTTTCTCCAGTTTACCAAATACTATATCCAACTATTTAACTTAAGTACATCTTTGATGTAAGAGCACCCTATTAAGAAAGGAGTGGACCAGGCTTGGTGTGACTCATGACTATAATCCCAACACTTTGGGAGTTTGAGGTTGGAAGATTGCTTGGGACTAGGAGTTCAACATAACAAGACCCTGTCTCTACAAAAAAAAATCTTTAAAAGGAGCCTTCTTGAAACTTATCTCTAGTTATTTTTCAAGTTTTCTAGTAGATATGCTACTTTGGTCTGCCTATCCTGAAGCTTAGTGTATTCCACTCTCAAACTCTTAAAATCATTCTTTTCTCCCCTCTTAAGGGGAGAATGTAGAGATGAGCTCTGTTTCCATAAGGTGGTTATAAGGGTAAAATTAAAAGTTAAAAGAATCATTGGTACACTACTGCTAGTACAAAAAAGTCCCAAGTCTGATTTGTTTTATTTCTACTTAAAAACTCTCAGTGGCTTCCCATTGCTTTTGGGATAGTCTTTGACTAAGTTCAAGGCTTTTAAAAGGTCTTGCTCTGGTCTGTCTTCCAGCCACATCTGCCACACTCTTACTGTACCCTGTGTCTGGTATACCAAACTACAGTACTTGTTCTTGAAGCAGATTTTTATGTGTTCTCTCATACCCTGACTTTTGAGTTTCTCTGCTTAGAATGTTTCTCTACCCATGTTTTCTTTGTGAATGCCTGCTTATGATTCCAAGACCTAGCTCAAATGTCACTGTTTTAAGCCCAACCAAAGTTAGTAGTTACTTTTTCAGGATTCCCTTTATTTTAAGTACGTATGTTGTTGAAGTATATATTTTTTTGTCTTGTGCCTGCTTTGTTAGCTCAGTCTATTTGGGCAGGGATTCATATCTTATTTGTCTTGGTGTTTTCACACCTAACATGCTTGGCACCAGAAAGTCAGCGTTCATGTGAATGAGTAAAAAAATTTGGTGAAATTTTAGCTAATAGTTTAATATGACGTATTCATTTTGAAATTGTTATTATTTTTTTTTAGTTGGTGGTCTCACTCTGTCACCCAGGTTCCACCTCAGCCTTCTGAGTAGCTGGGTACAAGCTCATGTAGTCATGCCCAGCTAATTTGTTGAGTTTTTGTGCAAAGTCTCGCTGTGTTGTCCAGGGTGGTCTCAGACTCCTGGGCTCTGGGGTGTTGGGATTACAGGAGTGAGCCACTGCTTCCAGCCATTTCAAGGTAGATTGAAAGCTAATCTTGTTCCCTCAAATTTAAATTTGAGACTTTGCTTCGATTTCTTACATGTTTTTCAGTAAAATTCAAGCACTAATTTTGTATTTTAGTGGGATAAAATCTACATAATTGGAAAAGGGTATGGAGTAGCATTTTTCTTAGCATGAGTATCCCCACAATTTTACTTTTATGTTTTTTTTTCTTTTGTGTAACCCAGATCAAGTAAGGAATTTGTTAGAAGGAATCTGGGATAGTTAATAATCAAAGGAATACTGTAGGAAACAGAAGAAGCTACAAACTCAGAGACTGAATGAAACTGCACATCTGTATTCCAACTCTGTGTTGTCTCTTTTTCTTTGGCTTCTGGCCTCACCATATAATTCCAGGGTATATGCCTGCCAACAGTTCTGGATCATACTCTTACAGCTCTTGATAATAGAAGAGTATGCTTTCCAGCTTCAGTTCAGAAAGTCATGGGCAGGGATGGACAAGGGACTAATTAGGTTAGGTCTGGACTGAGGAACAAAATTCTATGGTTGGTCACATCCAAATAATGGTGGCTGACCCAGGACTATAATCACGTTTGGAGTAAGGAAAAGCAGTTCCATGAGTAAGATGGTTTATTGAGTACAAAAAATGTGTACTACAAAGAAGAGCATCTGCTGTGAATTATTCTGTTCTTTTTTTTTTTTTTTTAATTTTTTTTTTCCCTGTTAAGGGGTTGTTTGTTAATTTCTTATTTTGTGAGAACAAAAATTTGTTACTAAAAATACGCGCCTGTGGTGTTATTTTTTGTTTTTTTTTTTTTTTTTTTTTTTCATTTTTTTTTTTCCCTGTTAAGGTATTGTGTCTTAATTGCTTATTTTGTGAGCACAATAATGTTATGAAAATTATTTGTTAGCTCAAAGGTAGGTGCTGATAGATGGTGTGATTTAGTATTTAAAGGGTCAGAAAGAAAAGTGGTAAAACCAGAAAAGCTTTGTTATCTTTAAAAAAATCTTTTGTTTTGATTTTTTAAATACCTCGGTCATTTTTCCATATTGAATTTAAAGTAGATAAATATGTAAGTTTATTAGCCTAATTTTAGCTCTTTGATAATTACTTACGAGGTATCGTGGTCATGAAGAACTTGGAAAATAAGGCCATTTAGAAATAATCTGAGCGTAACAAGAGCCTAAAATTACAGGCATGAAGAGTTGAAATTCACCATTAACTAGATGAAATTATACTTTCACTCTAAAGGGATAATATATATGTTAGCATTTAAAGGCTTAAAGATTTATACATATCAGTACTGATAAAAACTTCATAATTCAAATGTGTGACTTTCAACTTTATAATTTTCCTATCTTCAGTTGTTTTTGGAAACAGTCTCACTCTGACCCAGACTGGAGTGCAGTGGCGCAGCACAGTCCTGGCTTATTGCAGCCTTGAGCTCCTGGGCTTAAGCAGTTCTCCTGAGTAACTAGGATTACAGGCGTGTACCACCCTGTTCAGCTAATTTTGTTTTTTAATCTTTTGTACAGCTAGAGTCTCACTATGTTTCCCAGGCTAGTCTTGAACACCTGGTTTCAAGTGGTCCTCCCACCTCAGCCTCCCAAAGCCCCGGAATTACAGGCGTGAGCCACTATGCCTGACCTGACCTTCAGTTTTCTTTTTAGTAAATGAAATTATTCCAATCTTGTTATTGGATATTTTGTTTAGAGCAACCATCATTGAATTGTTTTTTTATTTTAAATTTAAAATAACTGCTAGATGTTTCTCAGACATTTTAACAAGTATTACTAGATTCAAAATGTAATATTTTGAGGTAATTTGGTGTAGATAATTGTAAGAAACTTGGATTGTGTTGTCAACTTTTTAAACATTCATTTCAGTAATACTTGTATTCACATGCTTATTAGCATTTAGGCAGCTGAGCATAAAGATATGTCACATAGGTCAAAGATTTAAATGAACTAGGGCTGTATTATGTGGCCTATGTATGGGGCAGTTTTGCTTTTTAATAACATGAATTGAAGCATTACTCAGGAAATCTGGCCTTCAAGGTGGGCAGTATACAAATGGTCTGCTTGTTGAGTATCTGATAGATTACGTGCCAGGTAGTTTGTCAGAGTACTCTATTTCTTTGAACATCTGTAAAAATAGGCATTTCTAGAGATGAGGAAAATAAACCTAGGAAATAATGGGTCTGAGATGAAAAGTGAGACTCCAAACATACCATTATTGGGAAGCACATTTCCTTATTTTATAATGCTGTCTTTAATATGTTAAAATTATTTAAATTTATAAATTTAATATATATTAATGTAACAGAACATGTAAATAAATATTAAATATATAATAAAAATATAAATTAATTTAATGCATTTTGATTGCATATGTAGGATTACATTCGGATTTCAGTAGCACTTTGATAGTCAGATCTTTATCCTTAATGTTTTGGGGAGGAATGGGAGATAGGGCAGTTTTGAGGTCAATTTTTAACCTTAAGATAGACCTCTTATCCTTTAACTTCTGGTTTATTTTTTTTTTTATTTTTGAGTTAGTGTCTCACCCCGTCTCCCAGAATGGAGGGCAGTGGCACACTCACGGCTACCCCAGCGTCGACCTGCTGGGCTCAGGCAATACTTCCGCCTCAGCCTTCCTGGTAGCCAGAACTACAGGTGCATGCTACCATGCCCAGCTAATTTTTTTTTATTTTTTGTAGAGACAAGGTCTCCCCAAGTTGCCCAGGCTAGTCTCGAACTCCCGGGCTCAGGCAATCCACTTGCCTCAACCTCCCACAGTGCTGGGATTACAGGCAGAGCCACCGAGCTCAGCCTCTGGTTTATCTTTCTTTGGCGACCAGTTACAGTAGAACTTATTAACAAGTTTTGGAATATAAGGAAATTCTCTATATTAGATTGCTTGATTCTTAACTGCAATAAAGTTTATGTCCCTACATGGCGTTAAAATAGATTGCTACTGTGATAAAAGTTTGGGTGGTCATGGAATTGAAAACTAATCTTGAGACTTAATTTGGCTTATGAAAAAGTTATTTGTGGCCGAGTGCAGTGGCTCAGACCTGTAATCTCAGCATGTTGGGAGGCTAAGGTGAGAGGATTGCCTGAGCTCAGGGATTCGAGACCAGCCCAGGCAACTTGGCGAGACCGCACCTCTACAGTAAATCAAAAAATTAGCCTCGCGTGGTAGTGTGGTAGTGTGTGCCTGTAGTTCATCTATTTGGAAGGCTGAGGCAGAGGATCGCCTGAGCCCAGCGTTTTGAGGCTGCGGTTGCCATGAGCCTGCCACTGCACTCCAGCTAGGTGACAGTGAGGCTCTTAACTCAAAAAAAAGAAAGAAAGAAAGAAAAAGTTACTTACTTAATAGTGAATAGCTAATTCAAACAAAAAATATATGTTTTAAGTATTGATTTGTCTCAGTTATTTAATGTTTCTTCTAATCCAGCTTGTAAGATTTCTTTGAAAGCTAAAAACCGGCAGGGCTTGGTGGCTCAGTCAGTAATCCCAGCACTCTGGGATACCGAGGCAAGTGGATTGCCTGAGCCCACGGGGTTCAAGACCCACCCAGGCAACTTGGTGAGACCTCGTCTCTACAATAAATAAAAAATTAGCCAGGTGTGGTAGCACGCACCTGTAGTTCCCGCTTATTTGGAAGACTGAGGCGGAAGGATCGCGGGAGCCCAGTGGGTCGAGACTGCGGTGGCCGGAAGTGTGCCACGACCCTCCAGTCTGGGCAACGGAGTGGGACTCCAACTCAAAAAAAAAAAAAAAAAAAGAAAGCTAAAAACCACAGCTGTGTTATTGTTCAACTCTGGGACACATATTTCTTTAATTCCTTCTGATCAGAATCAAAAGTATTTGGATTGGATTTTCTTCCATTTTTTAGTATGTTGAACATGAGAATATATGCAGTCAAGCATGTAAAGGTCTGTTGTGATTTCTCATCTTAAAATTGTGAGTTTTGGAATTTCTGGTTTGTTTGGTGACCTCATAAGCAGTTGTGATGAGTTTCAAAAGTGAATTGACAGGGTATATCAGGGCAAATTCTTCTCTTCTACTGCCATATTTTTAGTAGAGTTAACCTAGACTCACTATTCCTGAAGAATTGGCCACTTTCTGAAATGCATTTTGAACATGAAAGGCAAATGTTTGCTGTAGTTACTTTTCCTGTAATGTTATTTAATGTGGCTCTCTTTCTTTCTTGGTCTGTTAGCATTAGATACAGTTGATTACTACTTTTTCCTTAAAAGTTTTTTTTTTCTTCTTCACTTTCAGGGTACCAGCTCTCTTTATTAGCGTTGAATTAGGTCCAGGGTTTGTTCCCAGGACCTTTTCTCTTTTAAATAGCAGAGTGCTATTATTGTGTCTCGTGACTATAATTATCATCTATATATTAACGATATTTAATATTTGCTCCAAGCCTGTCCTTCCCACCCTAAACTTGCATGTGTACTTTTCTAATGGAGTCTCTACTTGGAGATCTCAATGGTGTTTCTACATCAGCCCACAAGCTTCATCTTCAAGCTGATCATTATAATTAATGCCAATTCCAAGCTTTATTTGCTTAGGCCAAAAATCTTAACACCTTTTATTCTGCCTACATGAAATCAACAGAAATTGAGTTTTATAATTTATAATGGATTTTAAACAAAAGGCACAAAACTTAGGAGGACTCACTTATCCCCTTCCCCTCCCCCCGTCAGTGCCTGCATAGGCCCTTATATTGATACTACGTAGTAGTTATGCGAACTCTGAAACTTTATTTCTGAAATCCTGATTACAGCAAAAAGACTACTGTCTAGATTTTTTTTTAAGCCAATGTCACATTTTACATGTTTCATAGTATAGTATACATTTAAATTTTTGAGTTTAGACAACTGCTGCATTTCTTTTGATTGGTTTGACTACAGTCAATCCAAGAATGTTTCTGCTTCAGAAATAACTTATTTTCCATCCAGATTCATAACAATTTATCTTTGTTAAATTTGTTTTATAATAGATTTCACAATAATCAGGTGGTTTAGGGGCTGGGTGTTGTGCCTCAAGGTCATAATCTTAGGTTTTTGGGTGGTCGAGGCAAGAGGATTGAGACCAGGAGTTAAAGACCAGCCTGGGCAACACAACAAGATCTCATCTCTTAAAAAAAGAAGAAAAGAAGGGGGGGAACAATCAGTTGTTTTATGTTTGACATAATGGTCTTAGAAAAGTTTTGGTTTTATTCTGTGTGGTGAATGAAAAGAATCAAAGCATTATCTATATAAAGTATCTGAAACTAGTATAAAACTGACATTAAAATTAAACTATTTGTAAAGTTCTTGTTTTGTTGATGGAGTCAATGTAGTGACAGCTATTAATTTTTTCATAAAAACACAAGAGAACTTTCAAATAAAAAGGAATAATATAAAACTGCCAACTGTGATGTTATCAGATAATGAAATGCACGGTCTGACAAGTTCACAAACTCACCCTAGAAGAAGTGCTGCATACCTCTGCTGAATTTCATTACAGTCCCTTTTGAAGTATTCCCCTTGGGCAGCTATGCACCGATGCTAGTGCCTAGTCTACCCATCAAAGCAGTTTTGGAACTCTTTCTGGAATGGTCATCAGAGCTGTCATCGTAAGAATGTCAGAGTTTGAATTAGAGCAACAGACAAACATTAAATTTCTTGTTAAACTTGCAAGAGTGGAGGTGAAATCAGGGACATGGTGGTCCAAGTATATGGGGATAATGCCATGAAGAAAATGGCAGTGTACCAATGGATTAAATGTTTTTCTGAGGGGAAAGTGTCACTGATGAAGTCAGTTAGCATGACCAGACAGAGCTGACAAAAACGTTGCAAAAATTCATTGAATTGTGCATCAAAATCATCGACTGACTGAGAAAAGCATAGCAGACCAATTAAACATTGATAGAAAACCAGTCAAATCTTAACTGAAAATCTTGGCACGAGAAAGGTATGTACAAAAATAGTCCCAAAGAAACTCTTATATCACAACAGTGCTCAGTTCACACAGCACTGCCTGTGAGGGAGTTTTTAGCCAGTAAACAAATAACTGTATTGGCGTACCCTCCCTACTCACCTCATCTGGTCCCCAGTGACATTTTTCTTTACCTGAAGATAAAGGAAATATTGAAAGAAGACATTTTGATGACATTCAGGAAATCAAAGGTAATATGACGGCAGCTTTGATGGGTGGACTAGGCGCTGACATCAGTGCATAGTGTCCCAAGAGTACTTAGAAGGTGATCGAAGTGATATTCAGCAATGAGGTATGTAGTACTTTTTGTAGGATAAGTTCATGAACTTAATTGTCAGATCTCTTAGTTATACCATGCAAAAGCATTGGCTCTTAAGACAGGGCTGCTGAATTATGTGTATAAATTTTTCATGTTTACCCATAACTCTGCCAACTCTGAATCCAGAAACCACTATTATAGCATGCCTGATTGGTACACACTAAGTAGCCAGCAGAAAACAGCAGTGAATGTTTTGTTCATCTAAGGCTGGAGGAGTTGGTAGATAAGGCCTTCATATCTAAGTATACTTTGTTATCAGCTAACTCTGTATGCTTACCTTAAAAAGGAGATGTTTACGTTTTGTCTGAAAAGGACCAGAAGGAGGTTTGCTAGTCTCAGATTTGAGCACATTTTGTAGAGATAGCTTTGTTCAGTACACATGCATTTTAGTAGATAATACCAAGAAAGAATCTGCAAGTATATAAAATAAAGGTCTGCTAAACCCATTCTGGCCTATTTTATTGTAGCTAATACTTACCTTAAAAATGTGGAACAAAAGGTAAGCCAGGTAACATGCCAGGATGATAGGTGAAAACAAGGGCTCTCCCAGAAAACAACCACTGGTTCTTAGCCCTGTGGGGGAATCTTTCTTTCTTTCTTTCTTTTTTTGAGTTGGCGTCTCACTCCGTCGCCCAGACTGGAGTGCAGTGGCCGCTTCCGGCCACCGCAGCCTCAACCTGCTGGGCTCCAGCAATCCTTCCGCCTCAGCCTTCCGAGTAGCCGGAACTACAGGCATGCGCTCCCACGCCCGGCTAATTTTTTGATTTATTGTAGAGATGAGGTCTCGCCACGTTGCCCAGGTGGGTCTTGAACCCGCGGGCTCACGCAATCCACTCACCTCAGCCTCCCAAGGCGTGCGATTACAGGCTGAGCCACCGAGCCCGGCTTGGAGAAGTCTTAAAGGGAGTTCTGGGCTGTGCATCACAGTAACTACTGTATGGAAGCTTGGCATAAACAGTGGTGGTGAAGATGAAGAAAAAGTGATGACTTTGAGAAATGTTCTGTAAATAAAATTGGCAGAACTTGATGATAGATTACATATATGGGGAGAAAGAAAGAACAATATCCAGGATGATAGCCAGGTTTCTGACTTTTATTACAGAACAGATATTTTAATATATTTGTTTGATTAGGTAGATAAATAGCTTGAGTCTACACCTCAGAAGACACGTCTAGTCAGGAGATCAAAATTTGGGAGTAATTAATGAATGGATGATAATTAAAAGCGTGAGCCCACATAAGAATCCCCTCAAGAGAGCTCGGTGGCTCAGCCTGTAATCCCTCGCTTTGGGAGGCCGAGGTGAGTGGATTGCCTGAGCCTGCGGGTTTGAGACCCGCCTGAGCAACTTGGCGAGACCTCATCTCTACAATAAATAAATTAAAAAAATTAGCTGGGTGTGGTAGCGCGCACCTGTAGTTCCAGCTACTTGGAAGGGTGAGCGGAAGAATCGCCAGAGCCCAGCAGGTTGAGTCTGGAATGGCCGGGAGTGGGCACTGCACTCTAGTCTGGGCGACAGAATGAGACTTCAACTCAAAAAAAAATCCCCTCAAGAAAGAGCATGGCATGAGAAGATTGATTAAGCCTTGACTTATGACAATAATTAAGATGGGTTATATAAATTTCTTGTCACTGTGCTTGGCACATAATAAAAACTCAGTAAATCCCTGTTGTCATAACAATAATAGTAATACATTTTTAATTAGTGAGGAAAATGGGTTGCCACAAAGATGTGCTAGATATGTCAGTAAACCCATAGTCATAGACAGCTGAACACAGTTTCTTCCACAGAAAAACAGGTGCTGAGATGAAACTAGCTCACCTAGAAATGTCTTTCCAGGAAGTGTCTTCATAAGAGATCATAGGCACCTATTTGCCTTTCATTCTTTGCATCTGATCCTTCTGCAATCCTCTTGGCTTTTCCTTCTCAGTATGCCCAGAATTGGATCGGTTCTCACTACCTCCACAATGTTATCCCTATTAGAGGCCTTTATTGTCTGGGTTCTTCTGAAAAATTCCCAAGTCTTTTTGCTTCCTACTTCCTGCTTGCCTCCCTAAAATCTACTCTCTACCAAGAAGTAACAGCTGTCTTGTTAAGTTGTAGTAAAATCCTGCTCTTTCTCTGCTCCAAATTCTCCAAAGCCTACCTATCTCATGCAGAGCAAGAGCTAAATCTCCAACACAGCCCACGAAGTTATACACAGCCGGACCCTGCCCTTTTCCGACTGCCTTCTCACCCTGACCTCATCTCCTCCCACTTTTCCGGTTCACTCTGCTTCAGCCACATTGGTTGCTGACTGTTCCTCATACGCTCCCTGCAAACTCTTCTCTTCGGGCCTCTACACTTGCTGTTTCCTCTTTCTAAACCGTCCTTCCTACAGATGTCCATGCAGTTTTCTCCATCCCTCATTTCCTTCAGGTCCCTCTCTTGCATGATGTTACATTAAAAGATGCTGCCCTTGAACTTCCTATAAAAATCCCAGCTCCCCCCTTCCTCTCCTCTTCATTTTTATTCATAGTATCCATTACTTTCTGATATCATGTGTATTTTAAATGTACATGTTTCTGTTGCTTATTTCCCAGTAGAATGTAAACAATATTAAGGTAAAGTAGGGATTTTTTTTTGTTGTTGTTGCTTTGGTTTGGTTTATTATTTTATATCCAGTGCTTATAAAAGTTCTGGTTAATAATATGCCTTCAGTAGATATTGACTGAATAAGTGATTGGATACACAAGTGAATGAATGAATGAATTAAAATATAAGAATAGTCCCTAACTCAATTTTCTGCTGAGGTCCCTTCTCCACTATGTCTCCCTCTGTGCATTTTCTAGAGCTAACTCGACTATATGGGAAGAAAATAAAGACCAGTCCTGCTATTTTTAGAGGACCAGAAAGTGGACCAGACATAAGGACCAGAGAAGTCTCTGGGGCCCTTTGAAGCTGACATTTAGTGAGTGAGACTCTATCTATCAGTGTGGAGACTGACTGGCTGAATATTGTGGAAGGCAGGAAGAACAAATTTAAATTCTTCCAAAGAAGATATTGCTCTATGTCTGGATAATGCCAAAATAAATTTTAAAACCAAAGGTCAACTTGTTTTGTTCTTTTTGGGCACTAGTACACGAAGCACCTGAGTAACTTTTCCTCCCTGTTTTCTTGATACCTATTGTCAATACATACATGAGCCTAGTGAGAGATTGTTGTTATTATTATTATTAGTAGTAGTACTAGTAGTATATTATTTGAAGTTGGAGTCTTACTCCATCACCCAGGCTGGAGTGCAGTAGTATGCTCATGGCCACCCCAGCGTCGACCTGCTGGGCTCCGGCAACCCTTCTGCCTCAGCCTTCCACGTAGCCGGAACCATAGGCATGCGTTACCACGTCCAGCCAATATTTTATTCATTGTAGAGACAAGGTCTCGCCAAGCTGCCCAGGCTGACCTCGAACCTGTGGGCTTAGGCAATCCACTTGCCTCGGCCTCCTAAAGTGCTGGGATTATAGGCTGAGCCACTGAGTCTGGCTGTGTTATTATTATTATGAAATTACAACTGTACTCAGTGACTGCAGATTAGCACCCATACACAGTCTCTGAGAAGTCAGGGTTTCAGGCTCTGTCATGTCAACGTTCAGTAGGTAAACTCCCAGTTCCATCCTAAAGTCAAACATACCCTAAATTGTGATCCATTCTCTCAGTAGCCCTAGAGTGGCCCCTGGAAGTCCAAAGGGCACTGCTGTGAACTGCCAAATGTTTGGAGTTAATAATGACGTCTCTGGGAATTAAAACTTTCCTCTGGTTAGTAGAACTCCTTGTTTCAATTGTCTGGGAAGATTTTGAGAGTCTAAGCTACTTTGTGTCTTATCTTTGCACTTTCTTGTTTTCAACTATTTTTTTAAAGAAGGGCCCAAGTCTGTATAATCCTATTGCTACATATGAAGTAAAAAGAAATACAGCCCTGCGCTTGATCTCTGCACACAGCTTTTAGTTAACACTTAGCATGAGAACAGGATATTGGCAACTCAACTGTTAAACCTGTCTGTGACTATTCTTCCTTGAGATCATTCTGATGTCACCAGTGTAATTTGAGCCTGGAGCTTTTGTTCACACTTTAAATAGCAGTCCGGGAATGATTTTGCTACAGACTCTCTGGAGAGCCCGGGAGCTGAATTCTGGAACATCCCCACATCGATGAAAACAAAGCGAAGCCACCAAGCAGTCATCATGTCCTCGTCGCTCCGAGTCAGCCCGTCCATCCACGGCTACCACTTCGACACAGCCGCTCGCAAGAAAGCCGTGGGCAACATCTTTGAAAACATAGACCAAGAATCACTACAAAGGCTCTTCAAAAACTCTGGAGACAAAAAAGCAGAGGAGAGAGCTAAGATCATTTTTGCCATAGATCAAGATTTGGAGGAGAAAACACGAGCCCTGATGGCCCTGAAGAAGAGGACAAAAGACAAGCTTTTCCAGTTTCTGAAACTACGGAAATATTCCATCAAAGTTCACTGAGGACAAGAGAATGGATAAGGACATTATCCAAGAATGGACATTCAAACACCAAGTGAGTTTGTGAGACTCTAACAGATGCAGCATTGTGTTGCTGTCTTGCAAGCTTCTCTCTGTCGGGACTCCAGAGCGGAAAGAGACTGGGACCCAACAAACTGGTTACAAAAACTCCAACCAGTCGCGCCCTTGTGCTGTTACAGTGGAGAACAAAATGCTTCAGCAAGGGTTTGAAAACTCTCCCTACAGGAAAGAATTGGTGCTGACAGAGGAGTCTGGACAGATGTAATGAGAACTGAAGAAGTGAGATGGCTAGAGATGACATGCATTCAGGGTCACTTTGTCAGGCCCTAGGACTTAGACTGAACTTTTTTTTTTTTTAAACCAAACTGGGTAGAGGGAGGGAGGAGGGGGAGGGAGAGCAGGGAGAGAGAATATCATTCATAAACTGTTTACTGAATTTTAATTGTGAATGTTCAAAATGTTGCCAAGTCTGAATGTTGTCTATTGGCATAAATTTAGAGATCAGTAATTGATTATTTATTGCATTTATGACAATGCAGAAAAAGGGCACCACATGGATGTTAAGTTCAAACTCAAGAAAGATACTTTCAGCAGCTCAGTAAACACATATGCCACCTTTAGGTTTGTAAAGGATTTTTATACATTTCAAACAGGTGGCACAAAAGTTAAAATAATGGGGTCCTTTATAAATCCAAAGTACTGTGAAAAAGTTTTATAATTTTTTTAATCTTCTGACTAATGCTAAAATATAATCTAATTAAATTTTGTACAGTTACTGCAGTAAGCATTAGGAAATGAATATGATATAGTAAATAGTTTCTAAAGATGCTATGGTTTATATAATTTATTACACAAGTGATATGCAACTATAATAAATTATTATAAACTTTAGCTGCTCGTGGTCTGTGATGTTTGGTCTAGAAAAAGATGGCAAATTTTGATTATAAACTTTTCTAAAGTTCTATCTCTAAGAAAAAAATATTTTTAGAGTAACTTTACATTAGTCACCTAACTTTTTCAAAACAAATTCTTACATCAAATATTTGGGAAGTTTCTCTTTCCCAATCTTAAAATATAAGAAATAGATAGAGAAATTCGTAAATTCACTTATCAACATTGCTGTTTATGTATCCATTAGGGGTGAGTTTTAAAAGGCTTTCTCTTCACATTTTTGAATTTTTTTCCTTTTTGGCTATAGCTATATATGTGTGTACATTTATTTCTCTGAAACAAACACATATTCTGGGTTTAGAGTCTGAGTGGTGATCAAGATTCTATGAGTTACTACAATTTATTTAATGTAAACAAATATGGGAATAGTCTCAACCGTCTCTTTGCTTATTTCCCCATAAAATCATAATAAAATATTTGTAGAACGGCATACATCAATGTCTGCTATGCTTTCCTAACAAAAAGAAGTAAAAATTCCCCAGAAATTAAGTGTTTTAGAAACACCAACAAAGGTTTTTCAAAATGCTGATCACAGTAACACAAAACAAGTGAATTACCTAAAATCTTTTGGTAGGGTTACAAGTTAAAATTTTAAATACTAAATTTTTAAAAAGAAAATCAAGTGGTAAAATCTATGTTCAAATATTGACTCATTCACCGAAGATAATAAAAATCACTCCATTAAAAAAGGAGTTCTTTCCAAGAAAGCATCCATGAAATTTATATATAGAATTGTGTGTGAGTGCATTTTTCTGAGAAGAGTATTCATAATTTTCATCAGATTTGTGAAGACAACCATGAAACCAAAAAAAGTTAAAAACTGAAAAAGGGTTTTGGCAGGTGGGGGGCTGAGCTGGGGTTATTGTGGAATATGGAAGTGGAAGCTGTAAGGAGGCCCACTGCTCTGTGACCTCTCTTCCCATTCTTGTGGACTGAACTATCTTAATGTTCTCTGTGTGTGCTAGAAATAAGCTTCCTAACCCCGATAGGGCCCATCAGTGAAAAATGTTATTTTTTAGTGTAAGATTGAAGCACATCTTGGATATGGAACATAGTTCAAAGGCTGAATTTATTATTTACTCTGCCATTGTTATTTGCAATGGAGTACGATGTATATCTTATCCTCTTTTCACATTAGTATATATTAAATTGCTTTCTTACAATATATTACATTGCTTTCTGATTTCAAGACCATAACATGAGAAACGAATTAAAAAGCAATTTGGACATGATCCATAACAGTGTGGAGAATAAAACCCTTCCAAAAGATTATTAGAATTATGCAATCTTTCCATTTATGGAGAACATGAGTTAGAATTAATGTAATTTTACGGGGATGATGTTTTAGCTTCATAATACCTTTGTTATTTAATGTGAGGTAAAAATAAATATTCTTATAACAGGGAGGATAAGCTCAGTTCAGAATCTTATCTATGGCACAAGGATGACCAAGTACATCCTAGGACATCTCACTGTAATAGAAGAAATAAAAGCAGCAAAGATTAAATAGCTCATTAATAATATTTGTATCACTAGGATCATAAATATGACAACTAACTTTCACTGAGTATATACTATTGGTCAGACAATTTTCTAAGGTTTTTGTGTGATGAATCACTTAATTAGTACTATAACATAAGAGATAAAAGTATGTGTGAGTATATATATATATATATATATATATATATATATATATATTTGGTAATAAAACTGGAGCACAGAAAGACGCAGTAACTTGACAAATTATACTCAACTAATGAGTCCAGGAATCAAATCCAGAATGGCTGGTCTTCACTCCCAGGCACTAGGTTTGACTGCTTCTCCAGATGAAATCAAGCTTCTCTTTTCCCTTTAAAGTGACAATTACTTCTATGCTAGTCAGTCAGGAAGACAGGAAGGAATCACTTTTATCTTATCTTTATTGTTTGCCTATTTATTTGGCACTTGTACTATGTAGGGAGAGCTTCTTGGTTTATAATCTTAATTATGTTAATAATTTGCTTAGATGTAGCCTAAAATAAACTTGTTTTTAGCACCTTGGAACAAAAGGCCACACTTAAGGTCTTTTCCAGTCAAAGTGTTGGGTATCTGCTCATTGGGGGAATTCAGCAACCATGGATTCATTTATTTTGTTCACTTAATTTATTGCTTGGTCCACAGAAAAAGAGGGTTTGTCAAGCAGATAGAATTTTCTGAGAAAGGGGTCCAAGTTGTATGACTGACTATATTTTTTTCCACTGTCAGGGGGTAATCAGAGGATGCAATTGATTCCTTTGGAAAGTCTCATCTGCTAATAAATAATTAAGCCATGGTCTGGGAATTGTATGTACTTTTAGAATGTTGTTGAGCCTTCTATAGTCTTACCCGAGGGCTTCCCAGCACTGCAGACTATTTCGCCAATCACTTTTCTCATACATTGGGAATTGAAGAGTGGGAGCAATATTTGTACTTTATCCATTCATGCAACAAAAATATAGTGAGCATTCTTTTGTGGGGGCCTCCATGGCCAGAAGTATTCTTTTTGTTAGAGAGCAGAAAACATTTTGAAATGAATATAATACAGTGAGATATATGACACAAGTTTAGGCAGAATGCTATGAAAACACAGGACAGAAATTGTATGCGTGTGTGTGTGTGTGTGTGTGTGTGTGACAGTATGTATTTGGTGAGTAGCAGGAGAATTGGAGGAAACCTAACCCAGCCTAGGAAGATCCCAGAGAAACCTAACCCAGCCTAGGGAGAGCCACAGAGAATTTTCCCTGTGTCAAAATAGGAGTTGGTAGAATATAGAGAACAATCTTCATTCCAGGCTATGGGCCTAGCGTCTGCAAAAGCAAAGAGGCAGGAAAGAATGGAAATTGAGACTCTCCAAGCAGTTCAGTCTGACTAGGGGCCTATGGATTTCCAGGTAGTAATTAGAAAAGCTACTGGGCCTTAAAAGATAAGCCTAAGTATTGATTTTATTCTGAAGGTAATGGAGAAACATTAAGAACTTTAAATAGAGTAACATTTACTGCCTAACTACTATATATCAGGTCCTAGGAAAAGAATAGTTAATAGTTTGAAAAATAATGCACCGTCTAGCCAGTAAACTCATAGGCAGATTCTACAGGGATTCTTCCAGGGCTCTGTTGCCGCATATTTGTCTGCTAAAGTGAGGAGCTAAGCAGGATCTTTGCAATTGGTCCTACATGGCAGCTGAAGATGACACAGAATTAAATGATCATGAAGATAAGAGTTGTGAGGCCCGATTGGGGGAACAGCAAACTAATATATTGCTTGATTAAAATTTTAAGAAATTGTGACTATGCTCAATCTTCATAATGAGTCTTATTATTTGCCAAGTATTGTAGATAAATGGTTATAAGCTCTCTTAAATGACTCTTCTGCAAACAAAGTTTCCAAATATTTTAAATGATTGTCACAGGAACATGCAAATGTGTTCTATCTGTTTCAATGTGTGTACACCATGACAGTGGACATGGTTCAGCTAAGTCCTGGCAAAACTATGTTAGAGAACTCTGCAAAAAAGCATCCTGTCCTAACAAGGTTTAGCAATTTTTTTTTTAAGTGGAAGAATAGTCAGAAGACTTTTGTTGTAGCCACTTTTTCCCATCCCTACCCCTTACACACATGTGCGCTCGTATACACCACACACACACACACACACACACACACACACACACACACGCACTGCAGATATACAATCCTACTAGGAGTACATCAGTCCTCCTCATGAGCCTTTTTTTCTTCATCTGTGAACAGCAAAATCATGTTGAGTAAACACCACCAGACAGCCTGGAATTCTGGGGGGTTTTCCAACTCTGCCTCAAACAAATTCCTTTTGTATCTCTGGATTTCATCTGTAAGAAAAAAAAGGTTTGGCTGGATGAATGATGTCTGTTACCCTTTTCAGCTCTCATATTCTACATCAATGGGAACTAATAAGTGTATTGCCTCATGTAATATAATTTTTTTTCTGGATCAGTTGGTATTCCATACATGACAGGAATTTCTCTTAAATATGACAAAAGCCTAATTAAAAAGTTTTGATCTTTAGCAATTGTTGCTGAAGGCACAATGTGGGGAAAATGACTTTCTGTGGACCCATTTCTGCTTTTCCATAGGCTACCTCTGTTCTGACTGGTTGGTGTCCATGCCAGGGCTGTTTGTTAATACTTTGACTATACCTTTCACAGAGGCACTGAGACAATTCCCACGGTTGGTAGAAATTGGAATCATCTGTAAAGTTTCAAAAATATAGACTCCTGGTCCCAAACTCTCCTGGCATTGTCTTAGTACTAGGTGCATTTACAAAGTTCCACAGTCAACTCTAAAGAACACGACATATATGGAACCATCTCTCAAGTAATTTCTGTTACTTCAGCACTTCATAATAGAAGACCAAGATAAAGGATTTAATTTCACACATTAGTGAGAGTTTTCCTTGTCGTACTAATTCTGTCACTAATTGAAAATGGTACTTCCTCAAATTAAGATTTTTTTGAGAAGAGTATATTACTTTTAGATTTTAATTTTTTTTTTTTTTTTTTTGAGTCCTGAGTTTCACTCTGTCGCCCAGGCTGGAGTGCAATGGCACACTCACGGCCAACCCAGTGTCGACCTTCTGGGCCTCAGCCTTCCAAGTAGTTGGAGCTATAGGCGCACACTACCACTCCTGGCTAATTTTTTTATATATTGTAGAGATGAGATCTCACCAAGTTGCCTAGGCTGGTCTCGAACCCCTCAGCTCAAGCAATCCTCTTGCCTTGGCCTCCCAAAGTACTGGGATTACAGGTTTGAGTCACCGCGCCTGGCTACTTTTAGATTTTAGAAATTGCAGTGTATCTTTATGTTAATTAATTTAGTCTCGAATTTCTTTTCCTTGAATTTTGGTCTGATATTTATCTGCTTTTGATACATGTGTGTATGACCAGGAGAAAAACTTCTACTTCCTTTCACTACCTTTTCTTATTATTTTCCTGCAATTTGTCTTTGTGAGTTCTTTATGCCCAGGTTTTATCATTAGAAAGAGTTTGGAGAATCCCGCTGATCCCAGAGTGTCCCGAGAACAGCCAGTATCTGAACTGCTGTGTCTCAGGAGAAGCTTCCTCCTCTGATTTTGCAGAACACCTAGGACAGTGCAGTTCTGAGCCTACTCTGCTCATAATCTCCTGGGGGACATTTAAAGATCCAGGCTTCTGGATTTAATGATTCAGAATTTCTGGGACTGGGCGCCTGCTAGCTCCATTCTTCAATCACTCCCCAGGTAATTTTGTTGCTTGGTCATATTGAGAAGCGCTGACCTAGATTAAAGTCACAAACTGTGCACGGTGTGAGGACATGGTTCATTTCAATTCATCCACGTATCCCCAGGCACACTGCAGACCGCCATACGTCCTGGACTTTACAGTTGATGCAAGATGTGATTAGTGCTTTATCATGGAATACATTATTCCTATTATCTCTAACGCAAATAATACTGTTCTTTTGATTTTGCTCTAAATTCTATTTGTTCTAAGAAATCTTACCTTATCATACCAACTCACAATTCTCACACCATTATCTAAACTCTCATAAGGCATCTAGTTCTAGCAATTAAAATACATTTTTCTTCCAAAAGAATGGAAAGCCTTTCTACCCACTAAATACAGTTACCATTTGCCTACTATTCTGGAGATTTATCTCCTCGATAAATCTAAAATCAATCTTGTCCAGACAAGTTGGTCTTTCAAAACTGAAGGCTTAGCACTCATCGTTAGTAGTCACTTACATACGTTAGAATGTCAGCACTTAACAAAACACTTTCTTCATAACAACAATTACCTTTCACTGAAACCAGATGGTTTTAATTTTAAGAGGAGAGTGTCTAAATAACTGGAAAATTGAAATCCGGAATAGGGGACATCTGAAATTGGTAAGGGAGAAAAAAACAAAGGTGGTAGTTCACTGAAGAAAAACAGCTAATCTTAGATTTTTCTTAGCCCTAATCTTGGCTACTAGGTAGGTAGATAGTTTGATGTGCATGGAGCATGGTAGGCAGTAGAATAATCAATAGAGCAGTAAATAGTGCTCATTCATCATAAGGCCTGGATTCTAATCCTGCCTCAGCCATTTGCTAGTTATGCATATGTTTTGAGTAAATTATTTAATCTCTTTCAACTTCACTTTATCATCTACAAAACAGGGATGATAATGCCTTCTGTATATATTTGCTAGGGCTGCCATAACAAAGTACCACCAACTGGGTGGCTTAAACAACAGAAACTTTCTTCCTCACAGTTCTGGAGTTTAAAAGTCTGAGATCAAGTTGCCGGCTGGGTGGGTTTCTTCTGAGACCTCTCTTTTTGGCTTTAGATGGTTGACTTCTCCCTGCATTTTCCATGGTATTCCCTCTGCATGTATCCGTGTCCTGATCTCCTCTTCATATAAAGACTTCAGTTATATTGAATGACCTTGTTTTAACTTACTTCTTTCATGAGCCTATCTCAAAAATACAGTTGCATTTTGAGGTCTGAGGTCATATAAATATAGTTTGGGTGACACAGTTCCACCCATAGTACCTCTGTACTTATTTCTCTTGTTTGTTGTAAGAATAATATAAAGTAGCCGGGCTCGGTGGCTCAGCCTGTAATCCCGCACCTTGGGAGGCTGAGGTGAGTGAATTGCCTGAGCCCGCGGGTTTGAGACCCACCTGGGCAACTTGGCGAGACCTCATCTCTACAATAAAATAAAAAATTAGCCAGGCCTGGTAGCGTGCGCCTGTAGTTCCAGCTACTTGGTAGGCTGAGACAGAAGGATCGCCAGAGCACAGCAGGTCGAGGCTGCGGTAGCCCGGAGCTGCCACTGCCTTCCCGTCTGGGCAACACAGTGAGACTCCAACTCAAAAAAAAAAAAAAAAAAAAAAATAATATAAGGTAACATATGTGAAAATGCTCAGAAGTATGGTATCTATAACATAAGATCCTTGAGGACAGAGATCCTAAGATCTTGAATGTTATAGGCTTCTAGCACAGAATCTAACACAGGGTTGGTGCCTTTTAAGTTTTTTTTTTAGTATGAACACACACACATCACTTTAAAAACAAGGTATTTGTTCATCAATCATTGAAATCAACACTTGTATCTTTTTTGTCTCTTCAGCATCTTAAAGGAAGTCCCACGAACTTGAGCATGAACTCGGGCCCTCCTTATAACTGAATCTGGCATGAGCCACAGTTCACGTTGAAAGAATTATATTATGGGATGGTACTATGCAGTAGTGCATTTCTGCCACTAAGAACTTTGCTTGCTTCTCATTATACAGGAATGGCTTTGAAATGTTTGTTGGAAGTAAACAAGTTCTCTGAACATCTCTGTGAACCATGTTTGCCAATAGTGTCTAGTCCTGTTGTTCTTGACATAGTTTTAATCTCTCTGAGTATAGATCTAAAACCGAAAAGTATTGTTTTCTCCTCCTCTTCCAGCTTCAGGGTTGTATTATAACCAACAACTGCCACAACTTGGGCTTTTCTTTTCTTTTCTTTTTTTTTTTTGAGTTGGAGTCTCACTCTGTTGCCCAGACTGGAGTGCAGTGGCCGCTCCTGGCCACCGCAGCCTCGACCTGCTGGGCTCCGGCTATCCTTCTGCCTCAGCCTTCCAAGTAGCTGGAATTACAGGCTGAGCCACCAAGCCCGGCTAGCTTAGGCTTTTCATTTGGGTGAGTGTAAAGAAGGGAGGGTCAATTCTGGTAAGCTTTAAAAACTCCAAGTGCTATACAAGGAAAAAGCCTGTGCTAATCACAAAAGGAGTGCTATCTATTTTACCTTATACATGAAGAATTTCAGGATGAATAGAATGGGTTTAGAGAGCTCCATAATCCATGCTTGAGAAGTATGGGAGTCTTGGCAGAATTGAGCTTTGTAACATGTTGTTAGGAACCAGATGCTATCAGCTATTGTCTAATTTCAATTTGGAAAAAACCCCGAAATATGGATCACACCAACTAAGAGACATCATTCTTATCTTCAGGTACCAATGGCAATACCAAAGCAGTTGAAGGATATAAGCAGATGTCTTAAAAATCATAGCTGCCCTTAACCACACCTTTTTAGTGCCAGCTTCCTTATGAAATAAGTAGGCACACGTCACTAGATATCTGAGCTTGTTCTTCTTATTAACCTCACTGTGTGGAAAGGTTTTAAAATTAATTTGCTAAAAATGCCTGTTCTGTTCTCTGTGACAGTGGACACGGAGAGACACTAGCTGAGGTAGACAGACTGACTCAGAGAAAAGAATTAATGGAAG
The DNA here is from genome assembly GCA_963574415.1 of Tarsius wallacei. NCBI lineage: Eukaryota > Metazoa > Chordata > Mammalia > Primates > Tarsiidae > Tarsius > Tarsius wallacei. The sequence goes on from CAUYQG010164394.1 coordinate 31,722, forward strand.
CACATGGCTCCTGCAGGCAGGAAATGCTTTGATAGGCCCTTTCCTCTTTTTGTTACCAAGAGAACCTTGACAATAGACTCCACCTTGGAGCAGCTGTTCTCTCCCTGTAGGATGATCACAGCACATTTTCCTTGTCAGACTTGGAGTCTGCACCAGGGAGTGCTCAGGAAGGGACAGCACAATGTTGGGGATCTGCCCTTGGGCCTCCAGGCCTTGTGATGGGCAGAGACGTCACCCTCAAGACATACACACGCTGCAGGAAGACCATCTGCTTCTGTTGTTTCTCTGACCTTTTGTTAGAACTCACCCTAAACTACAAAGAAATGATCAGAAAAAAAGCTAAAGCCTAAAGCAGTTTTAGACACTGTTGTCAAAGCAACTCAAATTGGCAAGTATTGGTTTATCACCTAACATGTGACCAGTATTATGCTAGATGTTGGCGATGGAAGGAAAATTATTTTTTCAGTTCCTAAATACTATCAGCAATATAGGACACTGAATCATTTCATTTAATCTTTTCAACATTTCTTCAAGGCAAGTATCATTATCCCCATTTTACAGATAAGGAAACTGAGGCTTTGGAGATTCACCTACTTTTCTGATGCCTATCTAGCTTCATAAGGCAGGAGAGTACAGTATAAAAATTCTGTCTCAGTCTCACATATGATTTGATGTCAGCCCTGATGTATTCCTAACCCTGAAGCTTAACTGTTTTTATTCCCCAATCCTGTGTTCAATGTCTAAGTGGCTTCATGAAATTTTGGGAGGGAGAAGACCTGGTTCTAACCCCATTCTGGTATGTGACATGGGGTGAGTTATTTGACTTGCCGAGTTTTAGCTTTTTCCATAATGTAAGAGGCTAGAACTAAATGAGATACAGCCCTTTTAATTTATAAATATGTTACTGTGTTATAAAATATAATATAGCCTTCACATCCAACAGGATGGCTACTAGGGAAAAAGAATAGAAAATAACAATTATTAAATAGGATGTGAAGAAATTGGAACTGTTGTGTCCTGCTGGTGGGAATGTGAAATGGTACAGCCATTGTGGAAAACAGTATGGCAGTTTCTCAAAAAATTAAACACAGAATTATCATATAATCCAGCTACTCCACTTCTGGGTATATACTCCCCAAAACTGAAAGCAGACCCAGACACATCCATGTTCATAGCAGCAGCATTAGTCACAGTAGTCTAAAAGTGGAAAAACCCCCATGTTCATCAATAGATAAATAGGTAAACAAAAAGTGGTGTATATATACATATATATACACAATGGGATATTATTCGATTTTATAGTGAGGGAATTCTGACACAAGCTATAACATGAGTGAACTTTGAAGGCATTATGCTAAGTGATATATACCAACCACACAAGAACAAATATTGTATGATTCCACTTATATGAGGTACCTAGAGTAGTCGAATTCCTAGACATTGGGGCTGGAGAAAGGGGAAGTAGTGTTTAATGGGTACAGAGTCTCCATTTAGGAAATAAAGGGAGTTCTAGGGTTGTATGGTAGTTGCTCAGCAATTTGAATGTAGTTTATGCCACTAAACTGTACACCTAAAAATAGTTAAAATGGTAAATAAAACTACAATTTTATTAAGGAAGTTAAAAAATGGCATGGATTTCAGTAACAAAACATACCAGTATTCCCCTTTCTTGAGCTGTTAGCATCATTCCATTTCCTAACTATATTTACGGTCCTTCCAAATATTGCTGACTTTAGAGGCCTAAAGGGTGACTAAGACTCTCATGTGCAATAAAAACCACGATAAAAATGATGAGAAGTTATTCTGGCAGAGGTTGGGGAAAGGCGCGTTGCGAAGAAGGGAACTCATTTAGAAAAAGATTCTATTTTGGGAAAAGCATGGCATATTTAAAAACGTTAGAGCCACCCTCTGGAACAGCACTGCTGTAGTCCTGAGAGTCAGGAAAGAACACCATGAGTCGGAAATGCGGAGGGCAGCATTACTTGGGGCCAGGTTACAGTTTGCATTGTGTTACCATGCAAATAGAACCCGTGGAAACTTTCACCCTGGAGAATAGCAAACTCTTATTTATGTTTTTAAAAGGTCAAACTGACAGCATTTTGTGGGAAGAACCAGAGGGTAGCAAATTGCATAAATATTTTAGGCCGCTACTGTAGTTGTCTAGATCAAAGTACGTGGAGTAGAGACGGAGAGTAGTTGGATGCTGGAGGCAACAGAGAGGGAGTGTCACAAGAATATGAAGATATATTGGCTTAAGCCTCTATATTATTTTTCAAATCAGTCACTTCCCCCCAGAGCCATATTCACCCTCTCCTGGTCTCTATCACCTTTCTATATAGTATTGCTAAGTTTCGTTATTGTTGATGGAGTTCACTGTTCTCAGTTGTTGCACTTCAGTGTGTCCTTTACAATCCAGCTAGATTTAGCTTTCTAAAATACCACTCTATGTACATAACTTCTCTGCTCAACACTGTCAAAGTCTACCCATTGACCACAGTATCAAGTCCGACTCCCTTAGCCTGGCATTCAAGACCCTTTATGATTTGGTGGTCTCTCTGAACTTCCTCATCCTCTTAACATGAAATCAGTCCATCAAAACATCTTCCTCCTTCAGCATCAATTCCAGACCAGATTCCTTACCTTGTTATAAATCATCCTGCTGCTTCACTTTCACTCATTCTGTCTTCCTAGGAAGCCCTCACCCTTTCTTGCTGCTTATGTAAATATCATTCTTCCCCTGTCTGGGATCAGAATTCATTTCTTAGAAAGACTTTTTTAAGCCCTTAACTTGCACTAAGCACACTAGCATTGTCTCTACCATCCATGGGCATTGACATGTTCTGCCATTAATTCTAGTAATTGTTTCAAGTGCCAGTGGAAGCAGAAATCACATTTTTTATGATGATGCCCAGCACACAGGGTTTGTTGTTGATGGTGTTATCAATGCCCACGAGCTTTGTTAGCAGTAAGAGGGACTGATGGTCTGAGGGACAGGGCTGGATGCAGTAGCAGGGAGAGAGTCTCAGGAACCAGAGAGATAAGATAGAAAACATCTGGCATTCACTAAATAGGTGTTGAACAAGTGCATTAATAAGTGATTGGCAACTTTGTGTAGCCTATAATATTGAACTATGGAAACTTGGAGATAGGCTAATATCTCAGTCTTCATGATTAAATGCTACAATCTGGGATAGTTCAATCATCTCTTGGGTACAGCTTCAGGAGATACAAAGATGAACAGATGTGTTTCAAAATATTAACCGGGAGAGTGAAGGGAAGGTGGGAGGAGGGACAAAGGCAGACACATAAGCCAATCATTGCAACAGGGCAGTTTGTAAAATCAAAGAAAAATACACACGATCATAACTCAGAAAGGGCAGTGGTTAACGTTGCCTGGAGAAAGTATTGATTGCTTAAGAATGTACTCCTACCCAAGTCTGATTGAATAGTGCCAGTCAGTTTCCAGTGCACCCTCTTCTCCCTCTTTTCTTCCAATTCGTCTCCCCCTTGCCCCTTGTTTTCTTTTTTTTTGAGTTGGAGTCTCACTCTGCCACCCAGACTGGAGTGCAGTGGCCGCTCCTGGCCACCGCAGCCTAGACCTGCTGGGCTCTGGCGATCCTTCCGCCTCAGCCTTCCAAGTAGCTGGAACTACAGGCGCGCGCTACTAGGCCAGGCTAATTTTTTGATTTATCGTAGAGATGAGGTCTCGCCAAGTTGCCCAGGTGGGTCTTGAACCCGCGGGCTCAGGCAATCCACTCACCTCAGCCTCCCAAGGTGCCGGATTACAGGCTGCACCTTGCTTTGTAGTCTATGCTCCAGCCCTGTTGGCCCACGTTACTTTTTCAAGCAGACCCCCACTTTTCATCCTGCTGTCTAGCCCAGGGCTTCTCAAACTTTAGAATCACCTGGGGAGCTTGTTTACATGCAGATTCTGAGATTCTGCATTTCTAGCAAGCCAAAGCTGCCTCTGGTTTGCAACTCAAAACTTAGCTCAGCGAGTTCACTGTTGCCTCCTTGAAATAACTTTCCCTCTCCCAACTACTATTTAAATCCTCTATGGTTTTGATGAGCTGAGTTTATTGTTTTCCCTATGAAGATTATCTCCTCAATTTCAGAAGTGGGCATCAGTGCTGTTTGTCGTTTCATCCCCTGCCAGATATTTCTCTCCAAGTCTTTTCCCTGAAAACTTGAAGGCTCCTTGAGGGAAGGACATGGTCTAATTCACCCAGACCCCTGCGTAATGTTATGGAGTTGGGCCTTAGTAAATATTTGCTCTGTTGAATTTGAATTAAACTTAGAATATTATTGCATATGGATTAAATGTGTGTACGCGTTTGTGCACGTGTGTGTGTGTGTGTGTGTGATATTCAATGGAGGTTGATCAAAATATGTAGATAATCCAAGTATTTTAGCATTGTATCATCATGAATTATAACAAAATATAGACTGTGTCTCGTACATAGTAAATAATCAATAAATATTTGTTGTGTGCCAAATGAATGTTGGGAGATGGTACTGAACTTTAGTTCCATGAAAAATCATAATTTTAATCCCTGGAAAATGAAGAAGTTAAAGCAACATTAAGATTTTATTTGTTGAAATAAAGTAAGAACAAACAATGCTATGGGTATTTCCACTCAAGAAAGAAGGACCAAAAAAATGTGATAAACTTCCCCTATAGGGGATGCATATTCTATTTTTTTTCACTAAGAATATCTTCATACATAACAGCAAAACAAAATCTAAAGCATTTTTCCATGGGAATTGTCTTTTTACTTAAAATACCAAATTGTTTTAGATCAATAAAAACTTTGGGTTTTTGAAAATTATTTTACTATTAAGTATCAAAAAGACCCACTTAATTGCAAACATAAATGCTTTTTCCTTGCTTCTCCTTCAATTTTGCTGATGAGGAAGATTTTGCTGCTTTATTTGGTACCAAAATAGCTCTGTTTTGCTGACCATTATCATCTCTATGGGGCGGGGCAATGTTAGTGAACTTGGAACACAGGAAGTTTACCATTTCACAGTATTAAAATAGAATTTATTTCAAGGATACTTCTCACACAAAGAAAAGGCAACTAGAATTTTTATTTTATTAAATCTGTTGACATTACTATGCTGTGTTAATTTATTAAGACATTTATGTACTTAACACTTGGGAAATATTGCTTCATTGCATATTTTTCTTTGGGTGATTTTTAAAAATAATCCAAACTTTTTGATTGCCTATTAAGCATGTTAGTCATCACGGCTTAGCTGAAGCCAGTGTCAAGCAACCAAACTTTTTAAAGCTCCATGTTTTCCTGTAAAAATTTAAGTGGTAGCTTAGTGGGTTTAGGAGTCAAGAATGACATTTGCTAAGTACCTACTATGAAACTGATTCCATCTAATGTAAAATTGGTTGCATTAAATGCAATCTCATTTAATTTTCATAATAATCTTTGCTGTTGTCTAATATTGTTCCCATTTTGCAAATGAGGAAATTATCAGAGTGGTTAGGTAATTTTCCCAAGGTCTCATATAATAACTATGGGAGGTGAAAATCTGACTCGTTGTCTTGACCCCAAATCCCACACACTTTCCTTTGTACCAAGAAACCTTTAGAAAGCTACTATCTATTTTATCAAAATGTTGGGTGTCTGTGAAAAAAGTATAACACATAAGGCTGTCTGTGTCTTGAATAATAGAATTTTATTTCAGTCATTACTTCCATAAACATTTACTGGGTTTTTACTATGCTCTTGGCAATGTGCTGAGTGCTACATATAGAGGTAAAATATAGTGGAGTCAAGAGAGACAGATGATTCAAAGACAAATGCAATTTCAAATTGCTGGTTTTTGGCCACTTTTGAAGTACAAATAAATGCCAATTTCCACTAAAGCCTGTTATCCAATAAAGAGAATGGTACATTTTATTCCAATTATTTCAACTTAGCATTTTAGAAAGGAAAACAATTTCAGTGTTATTTCCCAACATTTTGATTATACTGGCTATGTGGAGAAATGTTTCCTTTGATTCAGTGGAAACCTATATTCTTCTGAGAGCTCGACATTCAGAACAAACCTGGACCCTTCGTGAGCCTGAGCTCTGAGCGACCTTCCTGACTTATCACTTGCTAACTCCATGACAATGGGCAAGTCATGGAACCTCTCTTAGCTTCACTCCCCTTACTGGAATAATGAAGGGACTTTTTCCTATTTCTGAGGCTCGTTCTTCAATAAATAAACTTATGAATAACTTGTCTAATAATTTCCACTCCTTATTCTCAGCCTCTTCGTCCTGATTGAAGTCTGAAGACTTTGGAACAGAAACAATCAACATTTTAGGTTTAAAATACTTCAATTTTCATCTTTTATTTTGATTAAAATATTATTCTGAATACATTTCTGTTTTGTAATGTTAACATTACTGGAGGCGGGGGAAGGGGCAGTTTATCACCATGCGAAATATTTTTCAGAGTCTCTCTTTGGCACACTGATTTCGTCAGTCTCAAACTGATTCACTAATTCAGAATCCTAGGACTTCCCTGGAAAATGCCCTTGTGGATCTTCTCTGCAACCCAGAACTGACATCCCAGAGGCCAAACTATCCTTCTCAAAAGAACCACTCCCCAGCAAACTGGTACTGCAAATAAGGAGTCTCCTGGGCGAACAGGAAATGACTCAAGACCAGAGTTAGCCAGAACAAGTGTGCTTGCTTCCTCTGTGCATACGACAATAAAGAGCTTGCATCAGCCACCTTCCCTGAATAGCCTACTCAGTGATTCAACAGGTTCCAAATGTTGCGAAATAAGAAAAACCCTTTGTGTTTGGTTGTCTTTATCCGAGGACAACGGGGTTACCGAGGTGTGTACTTCACTCCACTTCCCTACACATTATGTCTACATCAGTCCTCACTGAGAAAAAGGTATTTGAAGTGAGGTGGAAAGGGTGAGTTAGCAGGTGAATGAGCCTCAGAAATAGGCAAAAGTCCCTTCATTATTCCAGTAAGGGGAGTGAAGCTGAGAGAGGTTCCATGTCTTGCCCATTGTCGTGAAGCTAACAAGTGATAAGCCAGGAAAGAAGCTCAGAGCTCGGGCTCACAAAGGGCCCAGGTTTGTTCTGAATGTCGAGCTCTCAGGAGAATATAGGTTTCCACTGAATCAAAAGAAACATTTCTCCACATAGCCAGTATAATCAAAATGTTGGGAATTAACACTGAAAAGCAGGTGAAGGGCTGAGGCCAGAGGTAGCCTGGCAGCTTGAAGGAGTGGAAGGTAAACCTGGTGCCTGGGGTGGAGTTCCTGCCACTTGGATTATACTCTCAGAGCCAGGCAAAGTCAGTGAAGTGTTTAAAAGAGAAAGATGGAAAAGTGGATGTGTATTTTAAAAAGCTCACTTGGGTTGCTGTGAGGAAAGTAGATAGGATAATGGACAAAGGCAGAAAGTAAGAAAAATGTGGGGGTATCAAGCACTAAAGGCATGATGGCAAGGGACAAGATTTATGGGAGAGGCGGCTAGAAGTGCAGAACCAGAAAAGAACCTGGGAGAGACAGGCTGTGCGCAAAGTCCTTGGGATAAAGCAAAAAGGTCAATGAGGCATGAAACTAGACAGCGGCCTTAGAAAGTCTTGCAGTAGTTGCAGGGCGAGGGTGGTGAGGAGGTGGTTTGCAGGCTGATTGTTTCTAAGTCTCAGTCATTCTTTTAAGGAGATCTGGAGGATCCCCAGTCTCTTCTTTTCCTACACTGCTCCCCCACCCCCACCATGCACTGCAAGTGAATCTAGCCCATGCAGCAATGCTGACCCACTCCCAAAATAAGTCTAGCCTGATGGCCTGTCCTTGTGGGCCTAACCCTTGTCAGTCACCATGTACAACACATCAAGCAATACCACTCTGAGGTTCTCAAATGCCTGAAAGTGTGTGCTCTTTTACAGTGGGACATCTGGGAGGAGTAGCCCCGTGTGATTAGTAGGGACTCCCCATTGTTTGCACTGATGAATGAACAGACCTCATTTGTGGCTCATGGAGAGAGATCTGCTCTTAATGAGGAACATTTTGCCCTTTGAGTGTGATTAGTAAGACAGAGATGACTCTATTCTTTAAAGGTCTCCCAATGACCAAATTTGGCCTCTAGGAACTGGACCAACGTATTTCATGTGAGTCATGTCTGTTTGCCTCACTTTCTGTCACTAATTGTTATGGAAACTACACAGCTGCAGCCCCAGGGTTCAGAATTCCTGAAGTTAGCCTCAAACTTATGCATAGTTTGTACAGCAAACAAGTTGACTTACTTTGTTAATCTTTACCTACTTCCTGCCCTGTTCAAACTGGAAGCTAAGGAACTCAACCCTGCCTTGAGCCCACTCTGCTTTTTTTTTTTTTAAACATGAATCAAAATAATAGACAAGCCCTTGTGTTACCCTGAGGATGGCATACCTATTTAAAAGAATTCCAAATCACTTCCTGGGTTATCTGATTGTAACTACACACATGCAAAAAGAATTTAAGAGTTCTTCACACTGTCTTTTTTGGGTTCATCCCAATCTCTTGGCAAAATCTCCAGCCAAATCTTAATAGTCACTGGGTTTACTCTCGGAAATATGCACTTTAGGGAGATGTTTGACAGATGTTTGCTACTTGAACTTCTTTGATGATATCTACAAATCTTTGAAATTCAGACACAAGAAAGCTTTATGTCCATAGTTCCTGCTGGTTATTCAAAGATGGATGATGAGCTTTGTGACCTCTTTGGCATGGAATTTAAATCAGAAAGACCTGGGGTCATGGTCTAGCTCCACCACTGAACAGTATATAACTTGCCTTTGTGAACCTCTGTTATCCACTGATAAAATAGTGCTATTAACAACTATCCCACAGGTTATTATAAAGACTATGCAAGCTTAACATGCAAGTTACTTAGAACAGGTCTTAATAGTAGATGCACAATAAATGTTCATTACCTTTCCTTTTTCACTAAACTAGGTGCTTTGAGATTGTTTTACTGCTCAATAGCACTTCTAACAGCAGATCAGCAGGAATAGTGAATCAACAGATAGAGAAGGTAGAAGTTTTTAAAGTCTCAATTAGGAGAGCTCCGCTAAGATGCAAAATTTCCATTTAACCTTAGCTGTGTGACTTAATCTGGACAACTGACTAACTTCTGAGCTTTGACTTTAAATTGAAAAGGTTAGAGTAAATAATCTTGAAGTTAAGGTACTAACACTGATGAATGTATACTTTATCTTTTAAACGTTGCACAAAACAGAGAAAAAGGCAGTTGGGAAGATATTGACATGGAGCCTATGCCCTATCTCATTACAGAAACACCGTCCCTTACAAAATCACATCCAAATATTTATGTGGGTCAACAGGGCTGTTTCACATCAGCTTCCCATGCCCTGTCAGGTCCATCAGTTCATATATCCCTGTTGATGTTGGCTACCACTTCGGGGAGGCCACTCATCACTGCTAGTGACAGTGGTGTTCTGTGCAGGAGTGCTCACAGTCATATTCCTGGCAGGGATTTTCTTTCCAGGAGAAACAGTGCCATTGAGTTCTGTCATGTCTCCCCTCTCTTCCAGCCCCAAGGATTCACGAAAATGAATCCTTGAAGTCCTTGCAAACAGGTTTGGATAGGTCAAAATATCAACTTAAGTTTAAGCTGGGATACTCTACTAAGGAAAGATAGAATTTATACAAGTAAAAAGAAAATTCTTGTTGAAGAACATTAAGAAAGCCACCACAATGGGTAGGAGAATTTGTGATTAAAGTCCTGCAACATAAAAAAATAGGGCCAGATTAGCAAAGGCACCCAGTGCCAGGCAGGAGAATTTATAATAAATCTGACAGGTTTATGTAGAACCACTCTACATATGAAGACAGAAACAGCTGAAACTAAAGTCAATTTCTATGTTCTTTTTTTTTAATGACTTAGAATTAAATCCAAGGTCTACTGAATGTTATTATGTACCTTTGTGCAAACAATATACTCTTTCTAAGCATCAGTTTATTTTTCTGTAAAATTAGGGTAATTCTACCTTTGTTAAAGGTTGCCTTAGGGAGAAAATCAGATGATTTATGTAAACTCAGTTAGCATGCAGATCCCAATAGATAGTAGGAGCTCAAAGGGTGCACCCCTTTTCTCTAATAGATTCAGGTGAGATTATTTGCCAAAAAATAAAGTTAAGGATAACCCATATATTTTAATTACTCATTCATCAATGCATGATGATAATAACAATTTTACTGTCAGAACTTAGGAGTTAAAGGGGGGAAATGGTAAAATTAGTCTGCTGATCCTAAAAGGTTTTTTCTTTAATTCTCTCATAAATTATATCTGAGTTCAGATTATTGAAATGCAACCAATACAAATGTTAATAAAGATAGTCTCTCTTTTAATGGATAAGGTGCTACTGGAAAATGAATTCATCACATTCACTCTGAGCTGTTACTACATTACTTAACACTCAATGTATTCTCTTCTAATTTTTTTTTTTTTGAGTTGGAGTCTCACTCCATCACCCAGGCTGGAGTGCAGTGGCATGCTCACAGCCACCCCAGCGTCGACCTGCTGGACTCTGGTGATCCTTCCGCCTCAGCCTTCCAAATAACTGGAACTACAGGCGTGTGCTACCACGCCCAGCTAATTTTTGATTTATTGTAGAGATGAGGTCTTGCCAAGTTGCCTGGGCTGGTCTTGAATTCATGGGCTCAGGCAATTGACTCTCCTTGGCCTCCCAAAGTGCTGGGATTACAGGCTGAGCCACCGATCCTGGCCTCTCTTCTAATTTATACATAAAAGTTTTAGAATTTTAAAAATAATATTATTGAGAAATAATTTATATACCATACAATCTACTGATTTAAAATATAAATTCAATAGTTTTAAATATATTTACAGAGTTATTTGATTATCACCACAATCAATCTGAGAATATTTGTATCACCTACTAAAAAAAAAATCTCTGGGATGGGAACAACACACATTGGTGCAATACTAAAGGGAGAAGGAAGGTGGGTAAGGCTGAAAATTACCCACTGGATCTCATGTCCATCACAGGGGTGATAGGCTCAACAGAAGCCCAAACTTCATGCACCATCATGCAATATTTATTTGTAACAAAACTATACATGTTCCTCCTGAATCAAAATAGAAAAAGAAAATTCCTGGACCCCCCTGCAGTCACTCCGCTTCCCTGCCCCACTTCCTCATGCTTAGACACCACAAATCTATTTTATGTCTCTATAGCTCTCCCTATTCTGGACTTTCATGTGTATGGCATCATGTCACATGTGGTCTTTTGTGTGACTTCTTTCATTTAGCCATATAGTTTTTGACTTCATCCATGCTGAAACGTGACTTAGTCCTTCATTCCTTTTTATCACCAAATAATATACTATTGTATACATTTTATTTATCCATTCATGATTGAATGTACATTTGAGTTGTTTCCACATTTTGGCTATCATGAATAATGCTGCTATAGAATAACAGAATTTTAGAAGTTGCCAGTGGCTTATCTTGCCCATTCCTCTCCATTTACAGGTATGCCAACCAAGCATCAGAAAAGTTAGGTGAAGAGCCCACATCTAACTGCTTTTCAGGAGCAAAACGTTAACTGGAACTCATCAAGATTTTATGCCTGCCATTCCCATCTTTACCAATAATTTGAAAGACTTCAGGGAGAGGGCCTTCTGCTAACAGTTACGATGGAGTCAATAAACAGATACGAGCCAGTCTCTGTACCCCCTGCAATACACAATTTAGTGAAATGGTGACTGCATCTGATTCTATCCATCTCTGAAACACTTATCTTAGTGCAGAGCACATAGTGAGTATATAATAAAAAATTGTGTAACTGGTACATCGGAAGAGTTTAACTCTTGGGGGGTATAAACATATAAGCAACTTAATGTTTGATTTTTATTTTCCCTTTAAGCTTGTTCATTGTGGTAGGTTTTTTTGTTTGTTTGTTTGTTTGTTGTTTTGAGTTGGAGTCTCACTCAGTCACCCAGACTGGAATGCAGTGGCATGCTCCCGGCCACCGCAGCCTCGACCTGCTGGGCTCCAGTGATCCTTCTGTCTCAGCCTTCCAAGTAGCCGGAACTACAGGCGCGTGCTACCACGCCAGGCTAGTTTTTTATTTATTGTAGAGACAAGTTGCCCGGGTGGGTCTCGAACCTGTGGGCTCAGGCAATCCACTCGCCTCGGCCTCCCAAAGTGCTGGGATTACAGGCTGAGCCACCGAGCCCGGCCTGTGGTAGTTTTTGTATTTACAGTCTTGGACAAAATTTTGGATAGCCTTCAAAATATTAAAAAGATCTCTTTATGTCACAAAGCTGTCTCAGTTTAATACTTAGAATACCAAACTATGTAAGAGTAAAAGATTCCATTTTCAATGAAGTAGGGTTTTCTCTCCCACCAAAGGCTCACTGTAGGACAGCAACATGCAAGGGCTAAAGAGATGAGGTCAGAGGAAAGTGGGAGAGTTCTTGTAGCATTGAAGCTGTCATAGGATGACCCTGTGTTCTCTGGACCTAGCAGGTGATTTCTAGAGGTCAAGAGTTTCGGAGCTGCTCTTTATTTAAATAGAACCAAACAAAACACTTAAACCTTTGAAATTTTGCATCTTAGTCTGTCACCTTACTTTGGAATATCATATCTATTATACCTCAACCCCTTAAATGTAATTTCCAATTTAATGTCTGGCTACACTCATAAGTTGTCTAGAAGGCAGGATACACTAATAAAAGGAATGCTGATTTTGGGTGACACTAGTTATTTGTGTGGAACTCTATATGAGGAACCATGCTAAATAACTTAACGATATTATCTCATGAACTTCTTGCAAAAAACTCAGTGATAGAGCTATTGTGATCTTCATTTAATAAATCAGGAAACTAAATCTTGAAAATATATCACTTAGAATGGTATGGTAAATGCTTTATTTAGTTGGATACTTTCAACAGGAACAAAAATAAAGCCTCCCCTCCCCTAAATGGCTTTACCAACAAAAACAAGTGCTAAGTAATAAAGAAGTTAACCCAGAGAGTTCTTTCCATCTTTCTTTTCTGCATCCTTGGTTTTTAAGCCTGTCCTAGGCTAGTTCCTCTATGATCACAAGATGGTTGCCTCATTTCTGGAAATCACATCTAGATAAGACAATCCTTAGAGCTGTTTCTTTAATAAAAGTTTTCTCTAAATCCCTACCATGAGTACCTGAACAAAATGAAATTCTGCAACAAGAAAGACTTGGCAATTTGTCACAAGGGGTTAAGTAATTTGACTCAAATTGTTAAGCAAATCCACAGCAGGGGTAAGATTCAAACTTAGATATGTTTTGCTCCAAAGTACAATGCCTCAGCCTTCTAAGTAACTGGGACCACAGATGTGTACCACCATGCCTGGCTAATTTTTTTTTTGAGTTAGAGTCTCACTCTTTCGCTCAGACTGGAGTGCAGTGGCACACTCCTGGCCACCGCAGCCTTGACCTGCTGGGCTCCAGCGATCCTTCCACCTCAGCCTTCCAAGAAACCAGAACTACAGGCGCGCACAACCACGCCTGGCTAATTTTTTTTTTTTTGGATTTATTGCAGAGACACGGTCTCGCCAGGCTGCCCAGGTGGGTTTCGAACCCGCGGGCTCATGCAATCCACTCGCCTTGGCCTCCCAAAGTGCTGGGATTACAGGCTGAGCCACCGAGCCTGGCCTAATTTTTTGATTCATTGTAGAGACAAGGTCTCACTATATTGCCCAGGCTTGTCTGAAATTCCTGGGCTCAAGTGATCCTCTCACCTTAGCCTCTCAATGTGCTGGTATTATAGACACGAGCCACTGCACCCAGCAAAATGTACTATCGAGCCAGGAAAAGAACTGGAGAAAACTTAAGTGTATATTGCTAAGTAAAAAAAGTCCATTGGAAAGGCCATATACTGTGCAGTTCCAATTATATGACATTCTGAGAAACGCAAAACTATGGAGAATGTAAAAAGATCAGTGGTTAAAGGGTTGGTGGGGAGGAGGGGCTGAATAGGTAGAGCACAGAGGATTTTAAGATAGATAAACTATTCTATATAATAGTGGATACGTGTATTTATACATTTGTTAAAACCCATAGAAGTCAAACACCAAGAATGTGAACCTTCATGTAAACTATGGACTTTGGGTGATAATGATGTGTCAATGTAGGCTCATCAGCTGTAACAAATGTATCATTCTGGTGGGGGATGTTGATATTGGGGGAGGCTGTGGTTGTGGAGGAGGGGACATGTGGGCACTCAGTACATTTTACTCAGTTTTGTTGTGAACCTAATACAGCTCTAAACTCATAGAGTTTATTAATTAAATATAGATATATATAGAGAGAGATCGATAGATAGATACTACTCATTCTTTCATGTGTATTAGTGGTCATCCCCATAGTGCAAACCAATTTGTGGAGCGCACTACTTTTAGATAGAAAGAAGAAGCGTAATGTGGGAAAGTATCAGGGTCACACCAGGGCTAGGACATAGGTTATGCAGGATGCACACAGCCTGCTCTGGTGAATGTTTCTGTCCCCCACAAATTCATGCGTTGAAATCCTAACCCCCAGCTGGGCTCGGTGGCTCAGCCTGTAATCCCGCGCTTTGGGAGGCTGAGGTGAGTGGATTGCCTGAACCCGCGGGTTCGAGACCCATCTGGGCAACTTGGCGAGACCTCATCTCCACAATAAAATAAAAAAAATTAGCCGGGCATGGCAGCACGTGCCTATAATTCTGGCTACTCGGAAGGCTGAGGCGGAAGGATTGCCGGAGCCCAGCAGGTCAAGGCTGCAGTGGCCGGGAGCGGCCACTGCACTCCAGTCTGGGTGACAGAGTGAGACTTCAACTCAAAAAAAAAAAAAAAAAGAAATCCTAACCCCCAAGATGATGGCATTAGGAGGTGGGACCTTTGAGAAAAGTTTAGTTCACAAGTGCTCTGCCCTCATGAATGAAATTAGTGACATTATAAAAGAGGTCTCAGGGAGCTCATTCGTCCCTTCCACCATGTGAGAACACAGCAAGAAGATGCCATCTATGAACCAGGAAGTAGGTCCTCACCAGACACTGAATTTTCCAGCACCTTGATCGTGGACTTCCCAGCCTCCAGAATTATGAGAAATAAATTTCTCTTGTTTACAGCTACTTCATTTACAGTATTTTATTATAGCAGGACAAATGGACTAAGACCCAACCCTCTAAGCTGTGCAACATGGCGGCCCTCAGTCTAATCCATCCTCCTATAGATAACTGGCTATGTGACTTTAGTGAATATAGGTAAGGTTTTAAATTCTTGCCATTTCATTTCCTGTAAATTTGAGATAACAACATATACCTCATGAAGTATATATTAAGATAAGTGTTGCCCAGTCTAAATGTTGTCAAAAATGTGATTTACACATTAGGGTAAGTTCTTCAGGTTTCTTCCTTAGGCTGGATGTGAAACTTCTAAGGAAGATGAGGTTCTTCTTCTTCAAATCCTCTATAAGGAAAAAAAAAAGGCTAAGTTTGATGAACTGCATCATCAGGAATAAAGAAACGACGTTCCAAGTGTGATTCCAGTTATCAATTAAACTAAACTACAGCCCAGGATCCAAGACTTCTAAGCTTGTTCTAGTGTATCTGCATTTGTTACTTTTTATTTTCTGTTGCTTTTCCTTGTAGAGAGTAGCAGTTAAATCCTTCACTCTAAAAGTGCCATGTGCCTACCTTAGGAGATATTGAGCACTTCAAATTCCATCCATTTGGGAGGAAACAGACCTATACAGATTATAATAGATGATGTAGCCTTAAAAGAAGGGAATGAAAGCAGGCTATGGATGAGGAGGTGATGTCAGTGGCTTGGAAGAAGAAAATTCTTTAGTAGCTATCCTGGTCTCAAGGCAGGAAAGGGTCACTGCTGCAATTTGCATACATGTGAAATCCAACAGTGAGACTCAGCAAAAATAAGTTCCTTTCCTTGGAAGGCAGTATTATCAGCCTTCCTAGGAAATGCTTTCTTTCCCCCTAAGAACTATTCTTAAATATGAGACATGTCTCCTTCATTTGGGAAATAATGCAAAAAATAGTTTTGTATAAAGTATCTGCCCTTGACTCATTAGAAAATAGAACAGAATTATGTTATTTATAATCCAGTGGCAATTTAAAAAAAAAAGCTTATATGAACGAGGTTAGATTTAATGACTATTTAGATACTATTTTTTAAAAAACATAATCAACTCTCGTTGGTGAAATAAGTCAATCAGCATAGCCAGATAGATGGCCTCTGTCTTGGTTGGTACAAATACTCAGGATATTCCCTGAAAAGTAAAAGAAGTGCCAAAAGACAGTCTCTCTCCTCAACCCAAAAAAACTTACTGAATTTATTATGCACATACTTATTTCCTAAGAGAGGTGGTTATTTGTTTAGAAAGAGACTCTGTAGGCTGCACTCTGCTGGGATTGACTGAGGGATTAAAAAGTCAATCTGTACATTTTTATCAGGGACTCCAAGTAAGATTGACCAAAAATAATTTACTCACAGATTAGTAAGCATTAATTGTACAGTAGATACTGTGTTGAGAAACCCCCAAGTTGTCACAAAAATGATTGAATGATATGGGCAACAGAGGATGGATGCCATTTCATTCTTATCACCAATTAAAATCTCAAGTTTTTCTTATATAAAAAAAGGGAAACTAATATTTAGCAAATCTAAGAATCTATTAAATCTGTATTGACTCTCAGAAAGCAGGCAAGAATTTAGCTACAAGCCAAATCCTGACTCTTAATATGAAACCTGTACTTCTTCAATTCAGACAACCTTGGTCAATAAAGACATTGTTAATGACATTCATGCAATTAGCAAATATTTCTTGAACTCTGTGAGGCACCATTTGGTTATAACTGGGGATAATTGTTGGCTAAGAAAAACCTCACCCCTCCTTGTGGAATACTTATACATCTTGGGGAGATAGACCAAAATAACAAGAGCAACAGCAACAAAACAAGTAAACAGAGCAAAAACACCAAAGTAAATATAAATTATGATCTATGATGGTAATAAACAAATAACTAATGTTCTATATAGGTGTCAAGGGAAGGTTTTTCTGATGATTTGGACCTTTGAAACCAAAATGATCAAAGAAAGCTGAGATTTAAAGGAATTGTTTAGGTGAGTAAAAGAATAATCTTGAAAGACAAATGGTAAGGTTATACTACGCAATTCTAATAGCCTTCCTATGAGTGTCCTATAGAATAGTAATTCTCACACTTTGGTGCATGTCTGAATCACTTCCTGAAGGACTCATGAAAACCCAGATTCTGGGGCTCCACCTTTAGAGATTCTGATCTAGTTGGTGTTCGGTAGGGTCTATAAATTTGCATTTTCAGCAAATCCCCAGATTGTTGTGGAAGTTGCTGGAGCACAGTTTGAGTAGCACTGTTACAGGCTAAATGCACTTCATTAACAAATTGCAGAGAGGTATAGGTTAACAAAAATAAGGTATTTTACACTTGTATTACCATAGCTTACAAAGCATTTGCATATGCTTGATCTCATCTATACAATTACCATACAAAGAAAAAACAGCAGACAATTTTATCTTTATATTATTCACTTAGTCATTTATTCATTCAACACATATGTTTTGAGATTCTATCACATGGTCAGCTCCATGCATGATGTGCTGGGAATACAGTCATGAACAAAAAAGACATGGAGCTTAGAACTCCAAAGAACAGGCAGACATTAAGCCAACAATCATATAATAAACATAGTCACTATAAAATGTGGATAATAAACACATTATATAGAAGACAATTGGCATGAAGCATATATACAGAGAAAATATAACAGGAGGAACCTATTTCATATGAGAAAGTTCAGGAATGCCTCTCTGAAACTTCGAAGGTTACACAGTAGGTAAGAGAACCACAGCAATCTCCAAGTCCCAGTGCAATTTTCTCCCTACCATGGCTACCTCTTGAGATGTACAAGGTCAGGAAATGACAAAGTCAGGAAAAGGACAAGGCATTCAGATCAGGAAGCGTCAGTGTCCAGGACTGAATCTAAGGAAGACCCACACCCCATGGATGGGGCCCACCACGGACAGGAGATCTCTCAAGAGCAAGTCATCACCTCAGGTGGCTGGCAGTGCTTTATCAGTGAGTGTATGGCCTCCTCCCTCCTCTAGAAGCATTCATCCAAAATGCTGCCAAAAGAGGGAGGAAACCAGCATTTTTTTCTGGCATGCAACCATACAGGAGGCATCTTTCCTGCTATGTTGGTACTTATTGTTCCCTCCTTACAGATGAGTGAACTCAGGCTCACAGAGGTTAAATAACTTAGCCAATGTCACATATCTTGACAGAACTTGGGTGAAAATCCATCTCTGTCTGGCAAAGTCAGGCTGACAAGTACTTCAGAGTCAAGCAGATTCTAAAGAAAAGAGGCTCTATCAGGAGATCATGACTTTGAGGTCAGGTCTTGCCTCTGACACAAGCATTAGATGGAGACCAGACTGAGTATTTATTTCAAGAATTTTCATATATGTGTCCAGAATCATGGCATGTGTTTGAATTATATGCTGGGATCCTCACTTAAAAATCTGATTCAGCAAGTCTTTGGTGAGCTGATGTTTTCATGTCTGTGTGAGCATGTGTATATTACGTACACACATACATACATACATAGTATAGGACATTTATGTATTTTTAACTAGTTTTGTGGGTCATCTTAAAGTCCAGCTAGTTTCTGTTCCATCAATTTGGCTGTTTTCAGGCCAGGCCCTGTAGTTTATGCCTATAATCCTAGCATTTTGTGAGGCTGAGGCAGGAGAATCGCTTGAGCCCAGTAGTTTGAGGCTGTGGTGACCTGTGACTGTGCCACTGCACTGCAGTCTGGGCGACAGAGTAAGACCCTGACTTTATAAAAAGAAAAGGTTGTTTACAAGCCTGAGTGCAGGCAGAGTTGGAAAGGAGGTCAATATGGCTGGAAGAAGTACAGAAATAGAAAATAACATATTTTAACATTTTCATGGGTAAATAAAATTATTATTTTATACCATACAACTCATTTGCTCAAAAATTCCATGCTTATCAGACTTTGAGATAACATTTTTAAGACTCTTGATACCGAGAAAGACTGCCTTAGCTAGTATATCTCAATTCTCTTGTCATCCTGGGAGATCTGTCTCTGTAAATTGATTTTGTTATGAATTTTGCTCCTGGGACTTTATCTCTTACAACTTTGTTACCCTGGATTTTATATAGATGAGGATCAGATGGAGGATTGTGATCACCACCATATGAAGCAGGATAGATATAAAGGCCTCATTAAAACCTCAGTGAATCCTTCTTGCCTACACTATGGTCATGAACTAAGAACAGGATGCTAAGTAAAAGCAAACAATCAGAGAGCATGTATGAGTTCTTGAAAATAAAATACCTGATTGCAACAATTAGAGACTCTTATGGAATAATTAGAGCATAAAGTTGAGGAAATTTTTGAGAAACAGAAAGAAAAATGAAGTAAAAAAAAAGATCAGGAAAAAACAAATCAGTGCAGGATGTCGATTAAATAATAGGAACTTCATAAGGAGAATGAAAAAATTAGACAGGAGGAAATCTAACAAAGAAATAATTCAAGACAATTTTCTAGAATTGAAAAACACGACTTTTTAAATTTAAATAACTCAACAGGTATCAAGTACAATAGATTAAACAACAAAATATATAAAATTATTATGAAAAGTCACAGAGTATAAAGATCTTACAGGACTTCAGAAGAATAAAAACAGATTAAAAACAAAGGCTATTAATCAGAAGAGTAGTGAACTCCTCCAAAGCTAGAAAACACCTCCCTAGGCATTCTGAAGGCATTAATGTACAGTCTAGAATTTTACACACAGCCCAAGATATCAATCAAGGATGATGATAGAATAAAAGCAGTTCCATACAGGCGAGGTGCCAAAAATGTATATTCCACGAACACTTTCCATGGAAGATACTGGAAAATATGCTCCCATAAAATGGGAACTTTAAAAAGAGGTGGAATACATGGGATTCACAAAACAAGAAATCCCAAATGCTTGTACTACAAGACTGAAGTGTAACCAATAGTGATAGAAGACTTTGCCAAACTTAGATTTTGATTGTTTTATGTAAATAGATACTGCTTAGGAAAAGCTTCCTTGGAATTATAGTTTTTCTATAGGTATGTTTCAAATAACAAGTATCAATGAAAAAAAGAAAAGTTTAATACTCAGTGAAGGTGCTACTGATTTCTGGAAAAAATGTGGTTTCTGGGAAAAAAAATAAAACAACAAAAATTGGTCAAGAAGGAAAACGTAACTGGAAGATTCACATAGTTCAGTGTTCACAAGTAGTTTTAGGTCCTAGAAATATATTTACTTGGCCAGGCTCAGTGGCTCAGCCAGTAATCCCAGCACTTTGGGAGGTCGAGGTGAGTGGATCGCCTGAGCCCACGGGTTCGAGACCCACCTGGGCAACTTGGTGAGACTTCGTCTCTACAATAAATAAAAATTTAGCCAGGTGTGGTAGCGCACACCTGCAGTTCCGGAAGGCTGAGGCAGAAGGACCGCCGGAGCCCAGCAGGTTGAGGCTGCAGTGACCCGGAGCGTGCCACTGCATTCCAGTCTGGGCGACAGAGTGAGATTCCAACTCAAAAAAAAAAAAAAAAAAAAAAAGAAATGTATTAACTTACCAGAGATTTACCTGTAAATGTGGTATTTGGAGAATGGGAAAATAAAGCAGAAGAATGGCATATGACTGCTAAACTAGTGTCTACAAATAACTTATTCATACTGTAATCCCAGTGACTCGTGAGGCTGAGGAGGGAAGACGACTTGAGGCCAGGAGTTTGAGAACAGTCTGGACAACATAGTGAGACCCTATCTTTAAAACATAAAAAAATTAGCTGATCATGGTGGCATGTGCCTGTAGTCCCATTTACTCAGGAGGCTGAGACAGGAGGATCACTTGAGTCCAGGAGTTCAAAGCCGCATTGAAGTATGATCCCTCCATTGCATTCCAGCCTGGGCTACAGAGTGACATTGTCTCTGAAAAAAACATTTAAAATTAAGAATAAATAGCTTCTGTTTATTGAGCCCTCTGTGTACCGGGGATTATTTTAGATGCTTTACATGTTCTCATCCTTTTAACTCTCATAACTACTCAACTAGTACAGCTCGTTGAGTAATTGGATCAAAGCCATGCAGCTGGGAAGGAAGAAGTGGTCCCAAGAGTTGAGCCCAAAGGGTCTGGCTCCCCATTCTCTTTTTTAACTTTCACCTTGTACTGCCCCTCGAGTGCTAGCACAGCCAGCAAGTGACAGGTCACATTCATAAGTGAAAGTCAGGAAATTGTCACACAGACATCTTATTTAGAATGATGGAGGCACACACACAAAAAATCAGCAGTTCAGCCAAAGGGTTTGCCTCTGAAGAATGTGACTAGAGGCTGAGGAGGGAAGGTCAGGGCAGCCCTAGTGTGTTAAAGGCCTTTTCATATTGTCTTATTTATATCTTTGTATTATCTTGATTATAATTGAAATTAATAATTCTTTAAAAGTTTTCAACTAGGATTTAGGAATCTTGTATCTGAGGCTTTATGTCAAGTACTGCTAGCTGTTACTAAAATTCTGTGCCCTGAAGTTTACCCTTATAAACAACACTCTAAGGTGCTCTCCAGTTTTACCTATCTATGCTTCTGCCATAACCTCCTGTAAGGGTTGGATGAGGACAGGTGACAGGCATAGGGAGACAGGTAGATAAATTAATCTTGTGTAAGAAAATCCAAGTGCCTAAAAACATCATGAGCAATTAGTTAATGGTAATGATGATTACTTTCTCAGCCATCCCACCACTGCCCACCTTTTCCCACCTCCCCACCCCTATGGATGCCATATCTCCCCCAATCCTGGTGTCTTGATGCCATTGTCATGGGTAGTAGTTTGGGCAAGATGAACCCTTGGCCTAGTTCAAAACAACAATTCTTTAGTTCCTGAGCTGAATATCCAGACTAAAAGTAGACTCTGATTTGAAGTTATGTACCAAAGAACTATTTGGAATGAAAAAAAAAATCCAGTGAGAAGATTATTCATGCTTGGAACATGAACAATAGAGTTAATAATCTGCTGATAATTTGGAGAAAAAATAGATAAGGTTTGTAGTCCCATTAATGTTCAAAAAATTCTTCAGGGGGAAAAAAAGGAATTTTGCTTAGATTCTCACAGCTGAATTTTATTTGACCCTCTTACATGGAGAGCTTCAAGCATATTTCTAAGCATAAAAAATAAGCCACAAAGAAGAAAATATACATTTTGATGGAGCAGGCTTAGTAGAACAAATTGTAAGGGAGAAACCCTAAGGAATAGTAATGATTCATAGGCAGACAATTCAGAACTATTTAAATGTCTGGGACTAGAATACAGCTGAAACTGAATAAGAATATTGGTCTTAAGACACCAATTTTCTTTTAACTAGGGGAAAAATAACAATATAATAGATAATAAAAACTTTCTAAGATAAATCCAAAAGCATTCAAATTTTTAAAATCAAAGAAAATTGAGCAATAGCTTATGGAGATTAGGCACTTAAAGGAACAGTCTACATTCCTGCTGTAGAGAAAGGAGACACAGAGACATACTCACCTGCCCAAGGTCACACAGTGAATCAGTGGCAAGCCAGAATCACAGCCCAAATTTTCAGATGCCAATTAATCGTTGAACAAAAACATCATGCCATGCATATTTATGCAGAATTGGGCATGAAGGGAAGCCAGTGATGGGCCCAAAGCCCCAAGGTGGCACCAGCCTCTGTGGGTGCTGAGAATTGCTGAGATTGAGTGTTCCAGGAGAAGGCATGCCAGAATGCAGTCAGGAAGCTGGTTTATGCAGGCTTTTCTAGAAAACTGATAAAACAGGTATCAGAGCCGGGCTCAGTGGCTCAGCCTGTAATCCCGTGCTTTGGGAGGCAGAGGTGAGTGGATTGCCTGAGCCTGCGGGATCGAGACCCGACTGGGCAACTTGGCCAGCCGTCATCTCTACAATAAATCAAAAAATTAGCCAGTCATGATGGCGTGTGCCTGTAGTTCCAGCTATTTGGAAGGCTGAGGCGGAAGGATCATTGGAGCCCAGCAGGTCGAGGCTGCGGTGGCCCGGAGAGGCCACTGCACTCCAGTCTGGGCGACAGGAGTGAGATTCCGACTCAAAAAAAAAAAAAAAAAAAAATAGCCAGGCGTGGTAGCATGCGCCTGTAGTTCCAGAGTTCCAGCTACTTGGAAGGCTGAGGCGGAAGGATCACCAGAGCCCAGCAGGTCGAGGCTGCGGTGGCCGGGAGCGGCCACTGCACTCCAGTCTGAGCGACAGAGTGAGACTTCAACTCAAAAAATAAATAAGTAAATAAATAAAAATAAACAATAAAAAAAAAACAGGTATCAGAAGAAAGGGACTTGAATTTGTACGTTTTCAATAATTTGCAGAGATTTATTTTATCATAAGCAAATGTATTATTACAACTAATTTTATAGTCATATTTTTTACTTAAAATAATATTAAATTATATATGATTGAGACCCCATACAACCTAGAAGCAGATAACCACTTGGATATAGATCTCATTGAATGTTTTTTTAAGGTTTAGCAATGATTTATAGACTGATAATTCAGAATTATTTAATTGTCTAATAATTACCAAATTATTATCTAATCAATCTGAAAAATTAACAATTAAAATGGGCATTTGCATTACAAAATGCTCTTTTACTCTTTTACTCACAACATGGCAAGACTTTGTCGCTGCAATAAATAAAAAAATTAGCTGGGCATAGTGGCACGCACCTGTGGTTCCAGCTATTTGTAAGGCTGAGGCAGAGGGATCACCGAGCCCAGCGGGTAGAGGCTGCAGTGGCCATTAGTGTGTCACTGCACTCCAGCCTGGATGACAGGGTGAGACTCCGACTAAAAAAAAAGTCTTTCGGGTCCTAATCTACCTTTCTGCCTTACCTCCTGCCCCTTTCCC
>CAUYQG010164395.1:0-37557 GCA_963574415.1 Tarsius wallacei
GAAATAAACAGGAGATATTACAATTGATACAACAAAAATACAAAGGATCATGAGACTATTATGAACAATTAAATGCCAACAAATTGAATAATTTAGACAATATGGACAAATTCCTTGGTTTATACAAGCTACCAAGACTGGATTATAAAGAAGTAGAAAACCATTTTTTTTTTTGAGTTTGAGTCTCACTCTGTCACCCAGGCTGGAGTGCAGTGGCACACTCATGGTCACTGCAGCCTCAACCTGCTGAGCTCGGGCAATCCTTCCACCTCAGCCTTCCAAGTAGCTGGAACTACAGGCACACGCCACCATGCCCAGCTAATTTTTTTTTGTTTATTGTAGAGATGAGATCTCACCAAGTTACCCAGGCTGGTCTTGAACCCATGGGTTTAAGCAATTCTCTCACCTTGGCCTTCCAAAGTGCTGGGATTATAGCCGTGAGTCACCAAGCCCAGTCATGAAGTAGAAAAATCTTAACAGACCAAAAACAGGAAAGGAAATTGAATCAACAAAAACTCTCTCATCAAAGAAAAGACCATGACCTGATGACTTAATTCCTGAATTCTACTGAACATTTTAAAAAGAACCAATACTAATTCTTCTCGAATTCTTTCAAAAAATCGAAGAGGAAGGATTACTTACAAGTTCGTTTTTTAAAAACAGCATCACGCTGCTACCAAAGCCAGAAAAGGACATTACAGAAAAAGAAAAGCACAGACCAATATACCTGTTGAACATAGATGCAAAAATTCTCAACAAAATGCTAGCAAGTCAAATTTAACATACCATTAGAAAGATCATTCATCATGCTCAACTGAAATTCATCCCAGGAATGCAAGGATGGTTCAACACATGAAAATCAATAAATTTGATACATTACTTTAACAGAATGAAGGATTAAAAACCAAACGATTATCTCAATACATGCACAAAAGAGCATTTGGCAAAATTCAACATTTTTTCATGATTGAAATGCTCAGCAAATTAGTTACAGAAAGAATGTACCTCAACAGAATAGAGGCCATATGTGACAAACCCAAAGCTAACATCATACCTAATGAAAAAAAGTTGAAAGATTCTCTCCTAACATTTGGAACAAAATAAAGATGCCCACTCTGCACACAGCTATTTATGTGTGGGTGGTGGAGGGTGAAATTCTATGTTTGTCTTTTCTCTAAAGCTTTTAAGACTAAATTATAACTTTCTATTTTTAGAACTTGCCATTCCAGTAATTTTCCAGGAAAATAATTTTATTCACAACTTTTTGAATGACTACACTGTTTCACAGAAGTGCCCAGAGTATGAAGCTAAATGCCCAATTAAACAGTAAGCTGGCATCAATGATAAGTGGATGTTCAGTGTCATAATCTAATAAACCTAAAATTTTGAAAAGCTTTGTATACTTCTTAAACCCATGTATTCCCACCGTAAACAAGGGTAAGGGAGGTCTTGACAGCCTGGACAAAAAATGCCAGTTAGGATATGTATAAATAAATAATGTATGTGATTTTATCTGGAAAAAAAAGATGTTCATTCTTGCCACTGATATTCAAAATATAGTACCAGAGGTCCTAGCCAATATAATTAGGAGAGAGAAATAAATAAAAGACATCCAAATTGGATAGACAGAAGTTAAATTGTCCCTGTTTGCAGATGACATGATTTTATATCGAGAAAAACTCTAAAGACTCCACAAAAAGTCTATTAGAACTAATAAATGAATTCAATAAAATTGCAGGATACAAAATAAACATTAAAAAATTAGTAGCATTTCTATTCACTAATAATGAGTTACCCAAAAAAGTGAAGTAAAATACTTAGGAATAAACTTAACCAAGGCTGTACAAGATCTGTACACTGAAAATGACAAAATATTAAAGAAAACAATGAGGAAGACACAAATAAATGGAGAGATGTCCTGTGTTCATGAGTTGGAAGAATTGGTATTGTTAAAATATCCACAGTATCCAAAGTGATCTACATGCTCAACCCAATCCCTATAAAAGTACCAATGATATTCTTCAGAGAAATAGAAAAAAAAAAGATTCTAAAATTCCTATGAATCCACAAACATCCCAAATAACCAAAGCAATCTTGAGAAAAACAGGACTACTGGAGGCATCACTCTCTATGACTTAAAAATACCCCACAAATTATATTAACCAAAACAGCATGGTACTGACATAAAAACAGATGCATCAATCAATGAGACAGAACTGAAAACACAGAAATAAATTCACACATTTACAGTCAACTGATTGTGATTATTCATAATAGCTAAGAATGAAATCAACTAAAGTGCCCATCAATGGATAAAGTAAATATAGCATATATACACAATGGAATACTATTCACCCTTTAAAAAGAAGAAAATAAGCCAGGTACAGAAAAACAAATGTCACGTGTTCTCACTCATATGTGGGAGCTAAAAAAAGAAAAATTGATCTCATAGAAGTAAAGAGTAGGATGGTGGTTACCAGGAGCTGAGGTAGTTGGTGGGTGGGAGGGGAGTTAAAAATACAGTGATCAAAGGATGCAAACTTTCAGTTTGACAGGAGGAATAAATTCAAGAGAACTATTGAACAATATGGTGACTATAGTTAAAATATGTTGTATAATTGAAAAATGCTGAGATTGGATGCAACGTGTTCTTACCACAAAAATGTTGACTATGTGAGGTAATGCATATATGAGTTACCTAGATTCAGTCCTTCCACAATGTATATATATTTTGGAACACATCATGTGGTAACACAGTGAATACCTACAATTTTATCTGTCATTGTTTTTAACTTAGAAAAGAATATCACCATCATAGCCAGCAATACTTGCCTTCGTAGAGTGCACAGTCTACTAGATCTAGACAATGAGATCTTGTCTGCATTGTGTCCACATTACCTTGTTAATTTTTAGAGATAAATCCCCATCAGTGCTTATTGCCATCCAAAATCACCACCAGTATCCGCTCCTCCCAAAGATCTTCTCTTACCCAGTTTCAATCCTGGTACAGCCCTCCCACTACCACTGCTGCCCTCCCTTTTCCCACCCCCAGGCTCTCTGGATTTGTTGTCCCCGGTAGCTAGTAAGGAAGGCTCCTGGGAGGCCTGGCCTCGTTCCCTCTAGTGGTCATATCCAGCAACTGCCCAAAAACTACAGCATCCCGGAAGTCCTACAGCTTCCTCATCTCATCCTATTAGCCTTTCGGGGCCCTCTGTTGACTCCCCAAAAGACTGAAAAAGAACAGGATCGATTTTGCAGAGTATGAACAGACCAGGCAACACTGTGCCACGTTCCTGCTCTTCACAGTTCTGCATCTTCTCTCCGTTTCCTTTCCTACCTATTTCCCTCTCCTTATTTTTTCTGTTGACTTTAATTACTTCCGTTTTTGCATACCCCTGTCTATGTCTTGAACTATCCCTGAGGTTCCTATCAGCACTGCTTAAAACACAGATTCAGCTCTATCTATAAGTAGAGTGAGCCACTGTGAAAGGTGTGTGATTTCAGGGATTCTGGGAAACAACACACCCAAATTCTACTTTCTTATACCCTTGACAAAATTTTTTTTTACCCAAACTATTCATAATGACTGATGTTGCTTTAATGTATTCAATAAAGTTTTATTGAGCCTCTACAGTGCAAAGGGCGCATTCTAGGCACTAGGGGATAGAACAGTGAACAAAACAAAAAATATGGTACGCATATTTTTAATTCCATTATTTGGGGCTTCTTTTAAATGCAAATATTGCTGAGAGATAACACAGAGATTTACATAAACACTGAATTATTCATCAAATTTCTCTCTGAGAGGCATGCATCATTAGGCAAAGAGGGGGAACTATTTAAGGTGCAGCGTTAGCCGCTTCCTGGTTCTCCTATGATCAAACCACGACGGTTATTATGACAACATAATTCTGTGGAGAGAACACACACTTTGCAGTTACATAGTCATGGGTCTTAATGTTAGCTTCATTACTTGCAAGCTCTGTGACCTTGAACCAGATGTCTAACCTCTCTGAATCTCTGCGCTTTCATCTGTAGAAATAGAACAATCAATATCAATTTATCAGAATTGTACAGCAAGACCACATGTGTAAACTCCCAGAGCATGGTCGGGCACAGTCAGGCCTCTGCAATTACTAGCGTCCTTGCCATTCCCAAAGTATCCCGGTTTATGGCCCGAGACCAGTGAGCTAGGGTGACTCTAATACCACTGGCACATAATGGTCAAAAGTGCTTTAATAAGGGATTGAGGCTTTGATTTTACAATTCAAGTTGTTTCCTTAATTAGCAAAATTGCTACCCCTGGTTTTTGATCTGACCATACCTACTTCTTTGGCATGCATAGCTTGCCCTGGAAACTCATAATGCCAAACACAAGAGGGGAGCTTGGAGACTGTTCAGGGCATTGGTCTTTTCTTGAATGGGCTTGAACAAAGGCCTGGCCAGGGCATGCATGAGGGCAAGGGTTGTCGGGCAGGCCTCAGAAAATACAGAGAGGGGGCTGAGGGGAAGAAGATAAGCCATCGCCTCCTGTCATTGCCCCTCCCTTTGATGACATCTCACGTCATTCTACTTACTGCCTCTAGGGAATCCATTAAAACAGTGTTAGCTGGGCGCAGTGGCTCACGCCTGTAATCCCAGTATTTTGAGAGGCGGAGGCAAGAAGATTGCCTGAGCCTGTGGGTTTGAGACCAGCCTGGGCAACATGGTGAGACCTCATCTCTGCAATAAATAGAAAATTTAGCTGGGCGTGGTGGCGCATGCCTGTAGTTCCAGCTACTTGTAAGGAGCTCCTGAGCCCAGGAGGTTGAGGCTGCAGTAGCCGTGAGCAGTGTGCCACTGCACTACAGCCTGGGTGACAGAGTGAGACTCCAACTCAAAAAATAAAATAAAACAATGTTAATGTATGGGTGTTAACGAGCAAGGTATTATGCAAACTGTAAGTATGGGAGGCCTTTTGAACAGGAGAACACTCAAGAGCACAATCACCTGGTGTGACATTTTCTCAGTGCTCTCCCTTCCAAATTCCAAAACGGCATAGGAATGAACATGGTGAATACGTGTGTGTGTGTGTGTGTGCGTGTGTGTGGTGTCTATGTAGGATGCATACTGCATAGACAGTGGTCCACACTTTCTCTCATCCTTACTCCTCCTCTCTAAGAACTCAGGGCAGAATGTTGACTGAAAAATACAAAGAGCATCTTCATAATCCACAATGGTACTTTGCTTTACACGTGTCAACTCCTGGACTAACTGAAGAATGTACCCCTTAATCATCCACTCATATAATAGACACTTTTGAGATCCTATTAGATACCAATATAGTCCCCTGCTTTAGAATTCACACGCTGATCAGGCATGGTGGCTCATGGCTGTAACCCAGCACTTTAGGAGACCAAAGCAAGAGGATTGCTAGGGTCCACAAGTTTAAGACCAGCCTGGGCAACGTAGCAAAACCTCAACTCTACCACAAAAATAAAGAAAAAATTAGCTAGGCATGGTGGTGCATGCCTATACTTCCCGCTACTTAGGAGGCTGAGGCCGAAAGATCACCTGAGCCCAGGAGGTGGAGGTTAGGTTGAGCCACGAGTATGTGCCCTTGCAGCTCAGCCTGGGT
Organism: Tarsius wallacei; assembly: GCA_963574415.1. NCBI lineage: Eukaryota > Metazoa > Chordata > Mammalia > Primates > Tarsiidae > Tarsius > Tarsius wallacei. The sequence goes on from CAUYQG010164395.1 coordinate 5,618, forward strand.
GACAGAGTAAGACTCCAACTCAAAAAAATAATAATAATAGAATAAATAAGTAAAAATAAACTAGAATTCACAGGTTGCTGGGGGCGGAAGTCACCTGAACAACTACGGTGTCTTATGATACCACAGAGGAAATATACTTGCTTTGGGGAGTGGGGAGTACAATAAAGTCAGTGAGCTTCACTTAATCACCGGAAGAAAAAGCATCCCCTCCCTTTTGTGTGCTGATCACTCTGTGGATTTTCCAAAGCCCCCCTTTCTGCCCAGCTCTGTGTAGTTCAAGTAGCTATGACCTCTCCTTTCTAAACACCATCTCCTGCCTAGACAGAGATTCCAGGCAGGATTCATGCACGAAACGTTTTTTTATCAGTGGATTCCTCTGGCCTGAAACAAGGTTGTTGTCCCCGACTGATTTTGTGGCCAGGAGACCTGATCACAGCAGAATCCCATTCACCAGGACCCAAGCACCCCCTGCCACCCATACAGTTGGCCAACTTGAATTCGAAGCTGAACCTTGAAAGCGCATCATTAGACACAGCCTAGAGGGAAAAATAAAGCCAGCAGAATCATTCTGAGGCTTCAGCTGACTTTCAGCCAGGCAACGTCATGTCCACCTGTGCTTGTGTCACTGTTCTACCACTCTCAGGACCCAAAGCTTGAAAATCCCATCTCTACTTGCAGAAGCTATGTGCTGTGTGATTATCCCCCCAGGATCGGGAATTGGATGGCTGGGTTTGAATCCTAGCTCTGCCACTTTGCTTATCATGTGCCCTCAGAAAATTTACTTAGCCACTCTATGCCTCAGTTATCTCATCTATGGAGTAAGGGTAATAATAGTTCATTCCTTCTAGGTTAGCTGTGAATGATAGAATAAGACGCAGATAGGCAGGGCCAGCACCCTGTGTTCCCATCATGACGCCAACCAGCCCTGTCTGCTCTATTCCTTCTTTCTGGCATTTTGCCTCTCATGGTTTCTCCTGCTCTTCCGTCATCCTCACGTCCACCTCTGTGTGCACATCCAGTGACGCCATCTTATTTCTTCTCTCTCCTCTTGGTAGTATATGTGAGCTATGAAAGGACAATGAGGTGCACATTTCTCAAAATGTCAAGATTCTAAACCAGCAGACAGATGGACATAATCTGCTGATAAGATTAACCTAATGAAATGGGCAGACCAGAAATGTTCCAGGGAGATGTCTGCTGGTGGTATTGATAAATACTCCGTAGAAAATGCTTCCTGAAATTAAAGCTTTGTCCAGCCAGCCCATATACAAGTCAGAATTTTCTCTCTTTGCTGTTAGGAGTTTATCATGATGTACTGTTTAGAACATCCCAGGACAGCTTTCTTGGCATAGATATTTCTCTAGTGCAGGACTTACGGTCCTGTTTACTAAGATTCTGGGTCACATGCCATTTACAAGAACTTTGAACTCGTCTCCTTGAATGTGACCCCGGAGCACGGAGAGGCAGACTTCTGGCTGTCTTTCTGCTTATTTACCTGTCTGCCCCCACTCTAGACCATAAGGTGCCCGATGACAAATCCATGTCTTATGAATATCCATATCCCCAGAGCCAAGCCAAGTGCTGGCATGATGTAAACACAGCATCAGTATTTGTTTAAAAGATTAATGTAAAGGCAAGGACTTTGTTCTTGGAAACATTTCAACAGTTTCCATGGACAGATGAGGATGGGCATTTTGTTTCTGAAGATGAACAAATGACACAGTACACACTGTGATGGACGGCCCACAAGTCGATGGCACACACACCGACAAGTCAGGGTGGTCCTGCTAGAAGAGGTGACCAATAACGCCAGTGCTCACTGCCATGTGTAGCACTTGATCCAGTCTCCCAACACAGCACATCTTGGAGGGGGCGTCACACTCTCAGGCACACATAAAGGTAAATTTTTCCTTCCGTGCGGAGAAGAGGAAGCCCGCTGCTGGCTGTGGGAAGAATAGAACACAGTGCTGAGAAACAGGGAATGGAGCCAGACTGCCTGGGTTCCAAGCTCAACCCGGTTCTGCCAGTCACTACGTATATGACCTGAAGCATGGAATTTAACTTCTCTGTGTCTCAGGTTCCCGACTTGCAGAAATGAGGTTTATGATAGTACCTCCCTCAAAGGAGTATTGACAGATGAGAATTGAATAAGGCAACAGGCGTACAGCATGCAGGGTGTACTTGGCTTGGGATGTGCTGTGTCGTGTTTATTTAGTAACAATATTATCTAAGCGTGATGTTGGGTGGAGGTCCTGTACGATGAGACGAACGGGAATTGCCAAGAGGAAAATAACCAGCTAGTGAAGAATATCCCTGTATCTCTGGCCACTGCGGACTAGGCCTGGCTGGGAGCAGTAATTATTGTAATTAAAAGCAAGTTTCAGTGTCTCACAGACCCAGGTGGGATGGAGCTGCTTGTCATACGTTTAGCCTTGTGAGAAAGCAATGCTGTAATAGGCCATAAAATTGCTCTAACCTTCCTTTCCTAAGTTGTCACATGCTGCCCGATCGATGCCTCCCTGGCACCTGCCGTTGCTAGTAATTTGAGTGTGCTTTCAGCAGCACCTCTCAGCTGCAGTATCCATGCCAGGAATGGCTCAAGGGACTGATAAAGAGACCCAAGGGCTGGGGCCACACAACCGGGCCTGACAGGTGGACAGGGGAAGGGGAGATGGCAGGCAGGGGCCAAAGAGACGTGAGAGAGGTAATAGAAAGGAAGCCCATCGGGCTGGGAGAGAGCCGATCTTGTTTTAATGTCCCTCTGACCCCAGGAAGAGAAATGACAGTGGAAAGCCTGTTAATAGCAACAGGACACAAAGCCAGCCCGTTCTTTTTCTCTACTTTCCACAACACCCAGGTGACACTGTAACCTGATTTCTGCTCTCTGTGCTCCCGGATATCTGGCCTACAGGTCTCTGCATTTTCTCTCCAACCTTTTAAAGCATAATAACTGCCCGAGCCTTTCTGAAGCATGTGTTGGAGTCAAAGAACACAGGAATATGTCATTTCCTATAAAGGCCAGAAAGGGTGTTGCGACCAGCGAAGTGCTAAAATGACATTTGCACTTAGGTGACAAACAAGCCCATTCCATTCCAGGTAAAGGCCAGGGCTTTTTCTAGCAGCTATAAAACACAAGAAAGTAAAGGCTGCCCTCATCAGGGCACCTGGGGATGACAACTCCTGCTTCCGAAGGGGGTTGGCTGCACGCTGGAGACAGACCTTGAGGAGAAATGAGGAATGGGAAGCCACATCTGCTTCCAAGTAGATGCTGCCTAAGGTCTTGACCTTGAGCGATATTCTCCCAGGCCCGAGAACACTAGAAAAGAAGCAAGAAACCGGGAGAGAACCTTTGTTTAAGCGAGTCAACCCAGCTGCCTTCTCACATAAACAAAGCCTATTCAAAAATACGGTTTAAACAAATTGAACTTGAGAAACAGGATTCCTAACACTATAAGGATCTGTGAACAGGTGCATTGGACAAATACAAACTGAAGCTGGATCCGATGCATTTTAGGTCTAGAGAGACAAGCAGCCGTCCTTCACACAGCTAAGGGGAAAATAATGTGGAAGCGGCAGTCGAGCACGCAAGATTAGCCCCCTGAAATTCAGCAAGGTACTTTCCCGCTGTAGGCCTCAGTTTCTTCATCCGTAAAATGAGGTGCCTGGGCTAAAGGATGCCTGAGATTCCTTCCAGCCGAGACGTGTTATGATCCGTGACCTTTATTCTGTACTCTCAGCCAGCGGTGCAAGCACTTCAAAAGAAATAGATGGAACAAAGAAAAGAATAAAATCAAATAAGGATGCCATGCCAGCCCATCCATTTTCTGCAAGTTTGGGGCTCACCTCGATTGAGGGTCCTTGGAGTCAAGGCACAAGGGTCTACAGTGCTGCCTCACATTTCTAAACGCTGGTATGCTTCTTTCTTAATTCAACATACTGAAATCACGGCATGTGTTTGTATTTTCTTAATTAACAGATACCAGAGCTACCATTGCTAGCAGAAGACTGAAGAAAAGTTTCGATTAGAAAAAAAATTTTTTTTTTACTAAAAGAGCTTGGAATCCTACAGTTCAAGGATGAATCCCAAAATTCCTGCACAATAATGCTGTCAGATGAAAACATTTTACACACGCGCAAGCCAACTCCATCCAAAAGTCAGGACTAAAAGGAATCAACAACTAAGTGTAAAATAAAGAACCTCTCCCAGGGGCAGCAGTGAAAAGTGAGCTGAATCTTTGGGGCATTTCTAATTGGTGACAAGGGAAACCCATAACCACAACAAGCCACTTCCGGTGGATAAGCTCATGAGATACTGAAGTGATTTAGAGGCCGTCATTGTGAAGTCTCTTTCCTTGCCTGAACACCACTCAATGCCTTCTCTGCCTCACACACATCTCTAATGTGTGTGAAGTGTGTATTTTAGAAAAGTAAAATTCTCTTATTTTAATCTGCTAGCTCATAATACGGTTCAGTCAACCCCAAAGTTCTTTTCTTGGCTTTTGCTCAGAGAGGTTGTTGGGGGGAAGAGTCTGACCGCCAGACCAGTTCTGCTTTAAGAAAAGGTTGAGGCAGCAACCAGATTTGGCTGGTTGTGGTAGCTCACACCTTTAATCCCAGCACTTTGGGAGCCCAAGACAGGAGGATTATTTGAGCCTAGGAGTTCAAGACCATCCTGGGCAACATAGTGAGACCTCACCTCTACAAAAAATAAATAAATAAATAGGCATGGTGGTGCATGCCTGTTGTTCCAGCTACACGGGAGGCTGAGACTGAAGGATGGCCAGAGCTTAGGATGTTGAGGCTGCAGTGAGCCGTGATCGTGCCGCTGCACTCCAACCTGGGCAACAGAGTGAGACCCCGACTTAAAAAATAATAATAATCACCAGGTTTAAGTGATCCTGCCAGTGGTGGAAAACCAACATTCTCCTGCCCCTAGAAAGGCAGATGGCAAGCAGGAAAGGTTCAAGAGCAGCTTGCTCCTGGGGACCAACTCTCCTTCAGAATCTCTTTTCTTCCCTGCACACATGCCTACTCTAGGATGGACAGCAGGCACGGTCCCACCCAGCCCCAGGGGTGCACTCTTCAAGAAGGAGCTCTGAACTGCATGCTGGGCATTGTGCCACTCAGAGTGGCAGCTTGAAGCCCCTCGTGGCTGCTGATCCTCGCCCTTCTCCTCTTCACCCTTTTCTTGGAGACACAAGAGAAAATAAAGCCTCAAAGTATACCAATCTGAAACATTGGGTGTTAGGGTTGTTAACATAAGTTGGAAGCTAATCAAATCACACGCGATACATTAGAAGAATCTTACCGTCTCACAGAGTCCATGACACTAGTCCCCCAACCTGAAGCTCGACCTCAAGTTTCCCTGGCTGTACTAAAAATGTCACGGTATAAGAAAGATCTCCTTATGTAGTATGACAGAACTTTTTAGAATCAAAACCAATTATCTTTCTGTTATTCATGTGTGTGTGTGTGTGTGTGTGTGTGTGTGTGTGTGTATGCATATGGAAGACTCCTCCCTATAGAAGACTCCCCCCAAAAACCTGGAATTTATTTATTTAAAAATGTGTATTTGTTCTCACCTGTTTAAATTTCAGTCACCTTCAAAGTACTCTCTGTTTGATGCAATACACCTATCAAAACGCTTTTTCCACTGCTGAAAACAGTTTTTTAACTCATCGATTTGGATGCCTTTTAGTGCTGCTGCCATTTTGGTTTCTCCTCTTCCACATCAGCAAAATGTTTTCCTTTGAGGACTGGTTTTTATTGGTAGAAACAAAAAAAGATACTTGGGAAGAGATCTGGTGAATAGGGAGAATGGGGCACAGAGGTCATGCTGGTTTTGATCAAAAACTGCTGAACACTCAGCATGGTGTGGGCAGGTGCATTCCTAAATCACCCATCATGAAATGGACAAATGTGTTAAAAGAATCTCCAAAAAAAAGTTCAATGAAGCAGACACACAGTCTCTCACAGCTAGCTGGTACACTGATGCTGAAGAGTTCTTAGGACACTTACCTAGTGGGACAAGTCTGTACCACAAGGGGCCCCCACTTCAAAAATTAATTCCAGTTTTTTGTGGGTTCCTCTCTGTATGTATTAGAAGGGGGAGAGAGAAAGTGGTTGATGAGTATAAGGAAAAGATGAGGTGTTAACATGGTCCAGGAAAGCTGGTGTTTGGAGGTTCAGAGGTGCTGTATTGCACACTTGGTGGAGGGAAGGCCAGCACACAGAAGTGGACAGTGGCAACTCACAGGGTCTGCAGATCCCAGAGGAGAGTAGGTCAGAATGGACATTTTTAGCTCAAGATCATTGGCACCAACACTCAGAAACCTAAAAACCAAAGTGTCACATAGTCAACCTTCAAAAGCTAGTTGGTGAAGAGTTTGGTTATATCCATTGGCCATTTCCACTGGCTTCTTTTTTGTGTTTTGGGAGTGACTTGTCTATTCTAGATGTAAATTCTTGGTCAGATACAAATTTTACAAATATTTTTCCCAGTCTATGGTTGGTCTTTTCATTTTCTTAATAGTGTCTTGCAAGGGGCTGGAGTTCTTAAGTCTGTGGAAGTCAAATTTACCAATTTTTTTGTTTATGGTTCATGATTTTTGTGTCTTAGCTAAGAAAACTTTGTTTGCCCTACCATCACAAAGATGTGCTCCTGTGTTTTCTTCTTAAACGTGTGTAGTTTGGGGTTTTATATCTTGGTCTGTAAACCATTCTGAGTTAATTTTTTATATATAGTGTTAGGTATGAGTCTGAGTTCATTTTTGTATGTCAATGTCTAATCATCTTAGCATCACTTGTTGAAAAAAAAACTATCCTTTCTCCATCAAATTACTGTGACACCTTTATAGGAAATCATTTGCCCATATGTGTGTAGACTACCTCTGGAATCTCTTCTGTTCTATTGATCTATAATACTTATTCTTTCCACAGTGACACAGATACCTCACCAAAGAAAATAGGTACAGCAAATAAGCACATGAAAATGTGCCCAACTTTATTTCCCATTAGGAAAACAAACTAAATCCACCATGACATGCCACACTATACTTCTATTAGAACGGATGAAATAAAAAATGTTGAAGACATAAAGTGCTGGTGAGAATGTAGGACAATGGGAACTCTCATACGTTGCCAGTAGAGATACAAAACGGTTCAGTCACTTTCAAAAAGATTTTGGTAGTTTCTTGCATAGCTAAGCATACACTTATCCACATGGCTCATGTCTGAATCATGGAGATAACTGGATGCATGTATACACACAAAAATCTGTAGCTAAGCTTTAAGAGCAACTCTAGCTCAAATAACCAGACTTCAAATGGGAAGCGGATAAGCAAATTCGAGAACATTGTGCTGTACAATGGAAAACCGCACCATGATAAAAAGAACAAAGCGACCCAGTCCACAACATGGATCAATCTGGAAAGCAGATTATGCAGAGTGGAAGAAACCACACTCAGAAGGCTACCTATGTATGATTTCATTTATGAGACATTAAGGAAAAGATAAAACTATGGCAACAGAAATCAGTGGTTGCCAGGACAAGTGTAAAAGGACGTGAGGGAACCTCTTGGGTAATGCAAATAGTCTCTATCCTTACTGTGGCAATTACACAACTGTATATATTTGTCAGAACCTACCAGGCATGGTGGCTTATGCCTGTATTCCTAACACATTGGGAGGCCACGGCAAGGGGATTGCTTGAGCCCAGGAGTTTGAGCCAAGCCTGGGCAACAGAGCGAGACTCCATCTCTACAAAAATAAATAAATGCATATTTTTTAAGACATAAAAATAAATTAGCCAACCATGGGTTAGGTGCCTGTAGTCCCAGCTACTCAGGAGGCTGAGGAAGGAGGATGGCTGAGCTCCAAAGGCTGAAGCCGAATGAGCTGCAGGCATGCCACTGCACCCTAACCTGGGTGACAGAGTGAGACCCCAACTCTGTCACCTCATAGACCTGTACTCCTAAAAAGAAGAATTGTAACCATATGTAAGTTATACCTCAATAACCCTGGTTCTTTTTCAAAAATGCTAGCCGGCAGCCACTCAGAAGATCTGCAGTTTGGTGGTGTGAAGGAAGAGAAGTGCTCCAGCCTCAGGTGCCAGCCGCTGAATTAATGTTGTTTTATGTTAATTAAATTTATTAATATAACTCTGTGATAAGACTGCCTGTCTTCTAGTTCCGAAATTCCCAAAAGTGATGGGAACGGGGGAAATATGCCAACTTGGCAATATTCTGTGAAACTAATTACCTCAGGAATTTGTGTAAGAATGAACCAACACAGGTGCTACACTCAAATAACAAATTAAACACACCAGTCTTCAGAGAGGTTTTTGCAATATACCCACAAGAGTTTGCTGCTTTTCTGGAGCCTTATAGACAAAGCAGAGTCTGTGGTTTTTTTGAGATTTTGCAACCTCTATTCTCTATCCAGTATGAGCACTGGAGAGCTTGTGAGTGACCACACTTCCTTATAACTGTCTTCCTGTGTTTCTTTTGATTCTCTGGCTGATGGCTGCTGTCCATGGTCCCTGAATGCTGTCTCACACCGTCTCCTCTGCAGAAGGGATGATGTACAAGAGATTCACTCCGTCTAATTCAATGGAGCCCATCGAAACAGTCACAAGTGACCTTGAAAATGGGCATGTGGCTCCGCAGACTTGACTGACATAAATAAAAGTATTCTCCTAATCACATATATATATATTTTTTTTTTTTTAAACAGTCACAAGGGCAGAGCATAGTGGCTCACGTCTGTAATCCCAACACTGGGAGGCTGAGGTGGGAGGATTGCTTGAGCCCAGGAGTTCAAGACCAGCCTGGGCAACATAGAGACCTTGCCACTACAAAAAATAAAAATTAAACAGGAGTGATGGCATACGCCTGTGGTCCCAGCTACTCGGGAGGTTGAGGTGGAAAGATTGCCTGAGCCCAGGAGGTCGAGGCTGCAGAGAGCCGTGATCATGCCACTACACTCTCAGCCTGCGTGAAAGAGTAAGATTCTGACTTGAGAAGGAAAAAGAAAAAAAGCTACATAACATCACAAAGCCTAAGGGCTTCCAGTTCTACACAGCAGGCTCCAGAAAAAGAATCACATTGAATCTTTACATTTCACCTCGCCCAAGTCTAGATAGTATCAGACCAGGTGAGCTGGGCTGGCTTTTTCCACTCAGCCTGCGTCCTCTCCCTCTTGCCCACCCCCTGCCCCCGAAGAAAAGCAAGAATGATCATGTGATCATCAGTGGCAAATGCATTGTTGCAAAGCAACACCAAGAGCTCACTTCACGCTCAGGAAAGGATGCCGTGCCTCCTCCTTGTGGTTTCCGGTGCTCTACACAATCAGAGAAACATCTCTAGTAGCGAACTGTAGAAATGATCCCTAAAAGTATAGTCTCCTTTCCTTCTTTCGAAATGTCACTGGACAAAGTTGCTTTTAAATCCGAAGGCATTTTCAGATAGTGTAGCTTTAATGTGCTGCGTGTGAAACTGGCAGCCCTAGAGTTTGTAAATGGACTTTCAGGACCCAGCAGTTTTGAAACATGTATATGGAGTACAAGAAATTTATTTTCCAGGTGCAGCCCCTGTCTAACTAAAATTTCTTTTCACATGTACACTTGAAAGCTGAAAAAAAACCATAACATGGGAGTAATAATGGGTCAAAATTTACAAAATAAAGTACTGTTTTGGTGTGGGAGTTGTCATGAGTCTGTGAAGTGACTTATCTATGTGGGATATTGAGTATCCATTGAGATGGACTTGTTCAGCCGTTTACGTTAATGAGTACTTAAGTGCAACAGATATCATTTCAGGTGACTTAACATGAATGAGTAAAAGTCAATGCTATTGGATTAAAAAAAGACAGAAGGCATTTGAGTCCCTCCACTCCTTGGCTCCCACCATCCTTTCCCACATTACTTCCTGACCACCTTTTCCCATCCCATCCCACCTCCACCCCACCTTACACCCACCTCATTCCAGGTATATCACCCTACTGGGATGACTCTAAACCCACGGGGCACTGACTCCTTTATATTCTTCTGTCTACAATTCTTTAGCTCAAATGCCCTTCCTGTGAAAAATCTCCACCTTTGGAAAGCATAGTCTTTCTTCAAGGCCCCGCCCAAGGGCCACCTCCTCTGTGAAGCCTTCCTAACTCCCTCAATCAGAATTTCTCTCTCCATCTTCTGTTTCCTCATGGTGCATCCCTCGTGACCTTCTGACTCTCAGTGCCTATCAAGTGTCCTACACTTAATGGGGCACTGTCAACATTTGTTGAACTGGACTGTGCTTACATTTATTACAAGGCATTCCTTGCTTTTACAGGCCCTTTCATATCTCCAAATAAAATAATGTCTTGAATCTGACTCTTTATTGGACTGTGTGTTATTTCTGTGAGAAAATCTCCGCTCTTGTATTGAGGCTATGAACATAGACTCCAAAAGAAAAGGCAAAGGAAATTCAATCAATTCAAATGTTAAGTCTTATTGAGAAATAAAATAATTGCCTGGCTGAATCCAACTGCTTTTTTTTTTTTTTTTTTTTAAGAAAACTCGATTCAGTCACGTTGATCTGTGTGTATAGGCACAGACTGATGTCCCCATTAGAGATTTCAGGGCATGCTTCTCCATCTCTAATCCATCACGTCAATTTTCAGATTATTTCTTACAGAGCATTTCTACATTTCCTGGAAAACCAACAGGATATGAAAATGCTAAGAGACTTCTTTTTATCAGAGAAAATGTAGTGCCTTTGTTTTGTCTATAATCTTGTCTTTCTCCGAGCTTCCACCTGCTGGTTAGAGAAAAATAAATTCACTAAATGTCTAACCTGGTTTAAATTTAGCTTGATCCAATAATTCAAACAGCCGCTTTAGGGAATACCCAGTCTCTCTTGAATAAAATCACTCTTCCAAACAGCTTTCCTCTCGCCCTGCTCCCCTCACTAGAATGGTGATGAGTTGCATGGGGTCCCTGGGGGAGGGCTGCTTAAGTGTCCTGCAGCTATCTCATCAGAACCATTGGTTTTTGATTCAGTATCCTTATTAACGGGACACCAGAGATGCTCAGAGTGCCAACTAGACCCTCTTCTCTAACCAGCTGCTTTTCCCTCTTAACCACGTGGGGCTATCCCCTGGATGATGTATGTTGGCCCCTGCCACAGACTCAAACCAAAAATGTACTCTCCTCCCTGGATATCTCATCTGCCTTCCTCCTGCCAGGCAAAAACCAAAAGAGAGGAAATACACAACCGACCACCTCACTTCTCTTTTATCACCCCACTCTCTGTTGGAAGAAAATGCTCAACTGTGCTGCTACGCCAGGCCCCATTGTTGGCTCCCCTTCCCAGCCTGACATTCCTTTACTAAGTCTGATTCTTCGTTCTATCATTAGATAAGCCATGGTGTGACCCTGTGAAAAGTCAGAAGTTCGAGACCCCAGGGAGCCTGTGGCCCATGATTCAATTCTCTGATTAAAAACAGCTCTTCCTTTAAAAAAAAAAAATGATGCCTGCCTTGTTTTGCTGGTTGTTTGTTCAGGCTGATGGTGGTCAAACACCTCAGACATGTCTACTGAATATGAATGCATCACGCCTCAACAGAATTGCAATGCCTTGTGACAAGCTGTCAATTTTCCTAAGAGAAGCATCAGGGTTATACGGACACTCTGTGAAAAGTCATTTAGTCAAATGCACATCTGACCTTTCGTCTCTTGTCTATCACAAGTTCTACCATAACCATCCCTAGTCTGGGGTTTCCCGCAATTGCCTGGCTTCACCTGAGCACGATTCTTCTCTGGCTTCACCTGAGCACGAGTCACCTCACTATCACACTCATAGCATTAATGTTTCAAAATATTTCTCTCAGTCGAAAGCAGTGGCTCACAACTGTAATCCCAGCACTTTGTGAAGCCAAGACAGGAGGCTCACTTGAGCCCAGGAGTTCGAGACCAGCCTGGGCAACAGAGCAAGACCTTGTCTCTACAAAAAAATTTTTAAAAATTAATGGGTCGTGGTAGAAGCCTGTAGTCCTAGCTACTTAGGAGGCTGAGGTGTGAGAATGACTTGAGCTCAGGAAGTCAAGGCTGCAGTGAGCCCTGCTCATGCCACTGCACTCCAGCCTGGGTGACAGAGTGAGACCTCAACTCACTCAAAAAAAAAAAAAAATTCTCTCTTACAGTTTTTTTTTCTCCAATAATGAAAATCCCCTTCCACCACATTGAGACCATCTCTAAAACTGCAAATTCTAAACTCATATATTTATCTCATATCCTTCCCTCTCTATTTCTCTTGTGTTCCTTCTTCTCAGATCAGCCAGGAGGCTCATTTGGACAGCACTTTGTAACTATCTGTAGCAAGAAATCTTGCAACTCAGAAAGGGAACTCTGACCTGGTCCCCACTTCCTTAGGTCTCAGTATGAGAACCTCTGCCTACTGAAATCTCTGTTCAAATGCAGTTCTTGAGATGAATTCGTATCTTTTTTTTTTTTTTTCTGCTTCTAATTTTTTTACCTTGCTGGTTCATTTATGACACATGCACGGGGACTGTTACTTAGACCAAAAGTCAGGAAATCTGGAAACTTCTTCCGCCTCCTGCACAGATGAGCCAAGTGACCTTGAGAAGGTCATCTTACCCCTCGCCCTTCTGAACCTCAGGAGATTCATCTATAAATTAAGAAGCACTGGGGTAGGTTAACTCAAGGCTCATCTCTACTCTGGTACCATTTGTTTCAACAAATGTCTATCCTTTTTAAATAGGATTTTTTTGTATTCCATTGAGGCAAATAATAATGAGAACTTTCCTTTCCTCTTTGCATACCTTGTGTACCTTCAAATTAGGATGAATAAAAAGCAAAGCTTCCAATGATGAGCCTTTTTCGCTTTCCAAACGTTAATTGACTCTGTTAGCAGGTGTGCTTTTCCCTGCTTTCCACTCCAACATTTTAAAGAATAATATTTTTCATCACATTAGCTGGAGCCTGCCAGTATTATTAAAAATAAAGCAATCAAAGTTAACAGAGATAAATGAACACAAGAAACTGTTTTTCTTCAGCGTGTTCAATTATATTAGGATGGTGAGGATATGTGTATATCAGCCAAGAGCACACATACTTTCTCAAATCTCCTTTTATTTTCTGCTTCCCACGCCTGCTTCTCAAATGTGACACTGACCATTCTAGCTCTCAGAACATGCTTCCAAATTCCTAACTTGCTTGTTAGTTGCATTGCTTTCTAAAACCTTATTGTGGGAGTTTTGTTATTTCGTGGTCATTGTTATTGCTGCTGGTTTTCCTCCTATTTTCTCTATAATACACCTGTTCTGTGATCATTTTCTTCTGGTTGTTTTCAGAGTCCTGCCTCTGAATTTTTTTTAAATAAAGAAAGAAAAGGTTATTGGCATGACTTGTCATTATTTTAAAAGAACTACCTACATCTCAGTAAGACGAAATATTTATCAAGATAACCCAAGTATGGAATAACTCTAATTCTCTGATATGGGCACTGTACGTTGATTCCTTGCTTGTAAGCATTTCTAATGATGAGAAAAAGGTTAGTATAGAAATGGCTTGCAATGTTCCCATAAGGAGCTGGTCTGCACTCTGGTTCTATCAACAATTGGTTGATTCAATGAAGTTGCCAAAAAATAGCAATCAATTCAGCGAAAAGAAAATCAATCACAGAGGTTGTTTGGTTGTTTTGTAGACAAAACAGTCAGTGGAGTGATTGAATTTTTCACTTTTCAATGAGTTGTTTTGGCCTTGTGTGGATGCAGCCATTAACTCATTAATCACCCAGAACTCCTCAGTGGCTGAGAGAGGGAAATCATTACTCTCCAAGTATAGATCGCATATTAACAATATGCAAAAAGCCCTGCCAGGGTGAATGTGTTCAATGACCCCGTGTGAGAAAAATGAGTTTCGTAAATATTTTATAGCATATGGAGGTAAACTGTACCTGATTCGTCATTTCACTTTCCAATTGTAAAACTCTGTGTCCATTAGTATAAGTTTGCAGAGAATTCAATGCATATGAAATGTATTCATTTAATCCTTAAATTAGAGTGAATTTTAATTCATAGAGTGATTTAAAAAGTGATTCTTGCAACGTCTTGGGCTTCCTCACATTGGTTTTATGCAATACCAAAATGGAGTTTTGCACACATCACAATTAGCTCCCGCCCATGAAGTATACATATATGCCATTCTGATAAATATGTATATTTTCCCATATGGTGTTGAATGTTAGCTTCTAATTTACCTCTTAATTTTTAATTAATTTTAAATTACATTCTAAATGAAGCCGACAGGAGTCTAATTTGCATGCTTATTTGCATATCTGTAAACACACTGCTTGCATTGTTTATCTAGTCCCTGTCCCCATGACATACAGAGGTTTTCCTCACCCCATGTGGCGAACTGAGACCGCCATAGCACCAAGGTGCCCTCTCAGACTTGCAGCAACAATTCTAATCCAGAACCGATGAGGCTGGCTCTCTTTTCTCCACAGTGGCCACAGAGGATTTTCAAAGGCCAAGGTCAATGCTAGTAGTTAAGCCCTCTGCTTTCTCAGAGGAATAGCAGTGTCTGCGCTACATCTTTAGAAAATAAAACTATATACTTTTCGCACACTGTGGATTTTTTAAATGTTCAATGCCCTGAGCTCCTGAAATATTAGCAACAAATCAGAAAAAAGTCACATCCTCACTATCCTCTAGATTGCTGAGTTTCCAACCCAGTCAAATGAAGGCAGCACGGAGCAAAGGCAGTCCCTCCCACGACAAGCAATGAATTATTTTCTTTGTCCAAACAGGCTGTCCTCTGGCAGCTGTGGTCTGTTCTTTTTTTTTTTTTTGAATCAGGGTCTCACTCTGTCGCCCAAGCTGGAATGCAGTGGCACAATCATGGCTCACTGCAGCCTCAACTTCCTCAGCTCAGGTGATCCTTCTGTCTCAGCCACCCCACCTCCCACAAGAGTAGCTGGGACTACAGGTGTGCACCATCATGACTGGCTATTTTTTTCTTTCTTTCTGTCTTCTTCTTCTTATTATTATTTTTTTTTTGTAGAGACAAGATCTCACTATGTTGCCCAGCCTGATCTCAAACTCCTGGGCTCAAGTGATCCTTTCACTTCGGCCTCCCAAAGTGCAGGGATTATAGGCATGAGCCACCGCGCCCGGCCAACCTTGCCTTTGGATCACGACACACCACACATGCAACTCTAGTTAATCAATAAACAAGCCACCTCAAAGACCCTTCGGAGGCTGACAAACAGTTGAGGATTTAAAGAGATTTGTTGTGTTTCTGTACACGAACCGCACCATCAGACAGGACTACAGAAATACTTCTCCTGCTGGAAGTGCTGTGATTTCTCTTTTTGTTCGTGGCCTCAATAAGCGAAGGTATTGTAGTTAATGATCCCACCCTGCTACTAGAAGGCAAGTAACACACAGGAGCTTGGTGAGCGTGTTTGGGGTCATACCTACCAGTCCTAATCCCAACTTTTCCACAAACTTAGGAAAGTTTCTTAACCTCTGGAGCTTTACTGCCCCCATACACATATAAACATATCAGACATGATTATCTTTTAAGGCTGTAGTGAAGACTAAACAAGATACCAGAACTTTTTTTTTTTTCTGTATTTCCTTTCCTCTCTGGGAGAAATAGATACCACTCCCATGCCTGACAGCTGTTAAATGTGGTACCTTATGGCACATAAAGGGAACAGTCTAGACCTGAGGGACTGATACACAGTTGTCTTGATCTTTGCTCCAAGCCACCTGCTTTCTCGTTTTAATAAACTTCCCTGGCTGCCCTATGAAAAGGTAGACTTACCCTTACAGCTGAGTGTTCATCTGAATCAAACCAGCACTCAGTGGACCAAATGTAATATTAAATGTGTCAAGGTGATGGTCTTTACAGCTGGACTGTCATCATGCAATCAATCAATCAGCCGCAAGAACAATACTTCTGCTATAAAAAGCAGAATATTCTTCCTTCTAAAATAGGAGACATTTGCATCAAACATTGACTGGGGCACGATTCATTGCACCTGGTCATTTTGTACAGGGGTCAGGGACTGTACGTGGCCGTCTGCCTCATGCTCCCCTAAAGGAGTGTAATCCCAAACTCACTCCCTCTATCCCCAACTACCGAGGATTTGAATCAACCAACTAGAACGCATGCAGGTCTACATAAAAATGTCAGTAGATCACAGAAATCACAGTCAAGATAAAAGAAAGGTGTGTGGGACCAAACAGAAAACCAGTTCACTGAAACATGCACCAAGAGATCGCACACAACTGCAAAACTCGGAATCCAGTTCTGAGCTTCTAAGTACCCACCTACTCTATTAGAGGAGACATATTCTCTATAAAATGAAAAATACCTGTTCCCCAAGAAAGCAATGTTCCCAGACACCAGACTCTTAGAGTCACGTTTCCCCGTGGACCCTATAAAGGGAAATCTACGCATCTGAAACTATTTACCTACACCTTCATAACTCTGCCTTTTAAATAGATAAAAGAATCAAAATGAATCTCTCAGTTCTCTCTGCTCCTGCATTTTTTTATTTGTTTTTATTTTTTTATTTTTTTATTTTTTGCTTTTTATAATGACATTTTCACAGACTGCCCCGTTTCCGGGAAAAGATCACATCTTGGAGTATTCTAGGGTTTCTGTGTACAGTTGTCCAGACTGTGCACTGCATTTACCTGGACTATGGTGAGTGGTGCTCCCTGCGGGTTATTCCTGCAGCTTGCAGCACCCCATATGTTGTCTTTCCTGTGGACAGCCCTCAGTCAATGTTTGCTTTATTACCTGAACATACATGAGACAGAGAATCAGCAAACTCAGAGGTTGTTCAAGTGGCCCGACCTGGGTGTGAATTCTACTTCTTCCGCCTCCTGGAAGACCTTGAAAAAGTTACCTAACCTCTTGACACCTCTAATAGGATCAAGTACTTTATGCATATAAGGAACCCAGAACAGTCTTTGATACAAACATTCTACATTACTATTACTATAGATTATTCCAGTGTAGAAAATACCCAGATGGGTTTCTAATTTAATGTTGTTCATGGGAGATTTAAGCTGTAGGCTCCTCTTAAAAAGTCACTTTTAGATAGAAATACTACAATTGGACACTGCATTAAGGCATCTGTATTTCTAAGAGAATGCAATAATAAAGGAGGAAAGAATGCTGCCCGTCGAAACTGGACTGGATTTTAAAAAGTGGTACATATACACAATGGAATATTAGGCAGCCATAAAGAAGGACAAACATATGGATTTTGCGGCAACTTGGATGGATTTAGAGTCGATCATACTCAATGATCTATCACAGAAACAAAGAACAGAGTGTACTGTATGGTCTCACTCATAAACGGACCTTGAACAATAATCATAATACTGTAAGAAAGGGATTGGCAGTAGTGAGAAACTGCCAGGGGGGTGGGGGCATACCTTATCAACAAGGATACCTGCCTAATGCCTAATGAATATGTGCATACCCAACCCTGAATTGTACCCCACATCTTTATTTTTTTCTTTCTTTTTATTATAAAGATATACCCCCACATCTTTAAAATTAAAAAAAAGAAAGAGGGAAAGAGATTAGCCCTTCCGATCAACTACTGTATGCCAGGCACCGGGCAGGTATTTCATACAGGTGGTTTCATGCGCCCCCCTTCCCCTCAACTAGCCAATACGATAGACGTAATCCATGCTCTAAAACAAGCTTAACCAGACTGCGAGAGCAAATTGTGTCACGTCCTCAGTAATCATCCCGCTGCCGTCAGTTAATACAGAACCCAGTTCCTGCCAAATCCCTCCATGGACCCCTCTGGGTCTCCAAGGCCATCTCATCTGGCTTATGCACAAAGCTCTGTGGTCACATGCCTCTAACATCTGCCAGACATCACTGTTCCTTCTGCTAGGCATGGATCCCGGAGGGACGGCCGCCAGTTCTGCATCTGGCTGCTTCTGTGTCTGTCTGGTACTGTCATCACCCTCATGTGCAGCCACACACTCTGGGCACCATCGCTGTTGCAGGCTCCCCTGGCATCTCTTTCTGGCCACTGTTTGCTCGTCAGCTAATGTTGCCACTCCCCCACATTCCTGCACCATGGAAGGACTAGCCTCTCTCCATTTGGGGTCGCTGTACTCTCCCAGAAGGCCACCAAGATAGGAATGCCTGTGCTGGGTGTCTCCCGTTTCTCAAGAAAACACCACTGTAGATTTCTCGTTTACATTCGGTCTTCTCTCTTTCTAGAACCCAGATGAAACGGGGGCTAGGTCAGGAATGTATCTAAAGCTATAGTCCGTGCAAAGAATTGCCCTTCCCTCTGGATCCTAGGGCTTGCCACGGGACCGGTTTAGGAGGCATTGTAAAGTTTGAAAGACATTTGAGGATGGCACAGTTGCTTTATTAATTTTTAAAAAAGATTTTCTCTCTGCCTGTGCCTAGAGTCAGAAAAGAGACTACGGGAGTAAATGTTACATTTATCTAATGTCACTGTATCCCATGTTGCAAACATTAATAGCATCTTCAGGGTCAGGGGAAAATGTAAGGAGAGTGCGATAAAGACAGAGCCTGGAATAATAGAACAAGTATCGACTTTGAGGCCAAATAGATGCGCGTTTTATCCCAGCTCCATGTACCTTTGGTTCAATTACTTCATCTCACTTTTCTTCTCTATAAGGTTGAGATAATAATATCACGATTGGAAATCCAAGAAACAGAGTTACTGTGTATGAAATGCTCAGCATCAAGTAGGTGTTCAATAATTGGTCTTTGGTTTATTCCCACTGATCATCACTTTGCAATTTGCTTTGGATGTGGACTTCGGGGACTCTAGGTCACTAAAAGTGTGTCAGGCAGCTAAAAGAATAGTAGAGTTTCACAATTATTTATTGGGCATCTCCTATGTGTAACCCTGAGTTGGCTCATAGGTATACAATGAAGAAAAGGTCAACAAGGTTCCTGCTATATATTCTAGGTGAGAGGACACAAAATAAACAAGTAAGCAAATAAGCAAGCGATTGTAGTACAAATTGTAATGAATACTCTGAAATAAGTGTATAAAAGATATTAGGAATAAAGAATGTGAAGTCTATCGAGAGTTTTAAGCAGAAGAATGAAACGACCTAATTTCTGTTTCTAGCAGATCACAGTGACGGTCTGGGGAGAACGAATTGGAACGTTGCAAGTGTGAAAGTAAGCAAGAGGCTGAGCGTGGTGGCTCACACCTGTAATCCCAGTACTTTGGGAGGCTGAGACAGGAGGATCTCTTGAGTGCGGGAGTTTGAAACCAGCCTAGGCAACACAGAGAGAACCTATTCCTACAAAAAAATCAAAAATCAGCCAGGTGTGGTGGTGTGTGCCTATAGTCCCAGCTACTCAGGAGGCTGAAGTGGGAGGATCCCTTGAGCCCAGGAGTTGGATGGAGGCTACGGTGAGCCATGATCGTACCACTGCACTCCATCCTGGATGATGGAGCAAGACCCTAACTTAAAAAAAAGTGAGCAAGGAAAAGGCATTCTTCTCTGCTGCAGGAAAGCAGCATAAACCGACTTTGCTTGACTTCAAAATCATCTTTAAAATGATCAGTTTACTCTTTCTGTTCAGACTCTGGGGCCAAAAAAAAAGTGGTTTTTTATGATGGGAACTGGTATGTTCATGAAACAGTTCTTGACTCCAAGTTGGATCATGGGATGACACAGCAGAAGACTCCAGAGTCGCAGATGAAAGACAGTTGTGCCAAAATGTGGAATAAAGAGATTTAGAAGGCTTCCGGCAGACCCAGGGCACAGATTTCAGATGGCACAGGAGAGGGGGAGAGCAGGCAGTGTCAGACAGGTCTTTCTCTCAGGAAGAAGTCCGGACCAGCTCTTGCCAGAAAGCTGAGCTCCGGGCATTTGATTTCCATGAGTGCCATGTGAGTCTTTCCACCCCAGAGGCACTGGACATGGTCTGAGAGGGCACCTGCGCTCTGAAAACTGGGCTTCGCGATAGACATGGCAGAGGGAAAACTACGCTAGACCTGTGGACGTGTGTGTGTGTGTGTGTGCGTGTGCATGTGTGTGTGTGTACACACATATGATCATTTTAATTTACTTCATTCATTTTAGAAATCATTTTCCTATAATAATCATGTCTTGCAAAATAAAGCACTGTTATGGTCAATGCGTTTCTATGAAATCACAAGCAAGGACTGGCGACATGGACGTGACAGAACATGAAGGCTTGTGCTCTGTCTTCCTGCAGGGAAAGATGAGGTGACTCTTTGGACGCTGATCAAAATTCCCTGCCTCCCCTCTGGTCCCAGAGTGCTGGACCGGCAGGAGCGCAGCGCCACCGTGTGGGTAGACATACGGCATCAGCTCTCAGTAGCTAAGGCTTTTACACACACACATACACACACACACACACACACACACACACACACAACTTGCTCTTTTCAAGGAAGATTTGAGAACAAAACCCGAAGCTGAGCTGACAACTGTAAAGTACCATCAATCAAAGATATTCCCTGGTAAATTTCACAACAGGAACGAAAAGGACCGAAATGCAATACTATTCTAAAGCCTTAACTTTTCAGTAGGATATATAATAATATCTGATAGTTACTGGATGTGTACCCCGTGCCCAGTGGGTACGGGTCTATGCAGTTTGCATGCATTAACATACCATATGTCATCCTCGTAATTCACAACAATTCTGTGAGACAGGGACTGTTATCATCCCATTTTACAAGTGAGGCAGCTGAATCACAGAGAAGTTCGGTAACTTGCCCTAAGTTACACAGCTGACAAGTAGCAGAGCAGGAAGGTAACCATGATCTTGGGCTCTTCAGTCCTATGCTAGGATGCTTCTCCGATAGACACGATGTAGCACAGTGAGAAAGAGGTCAGAGGACATAAGGTTTGAAAACCACATTTCTCAAGCATAAAGTTTCAGGAATTTCAAACTGCTTCCTCAAGCAAAGAAACACAAGACTGAGCTTCCTATGAGGCAGAATCTTTACAAAAAGAACATTTTAGAAAATTGCTTTTACAACAAAGCACCCTTTTCAGCATAACGGAATTTGGGCAAGATCTCTTAATGATCACAACTGTAGTGGTGAATTTTATGTGTCCACTTGACTGGGCCACTAAGTGCCCAGATATTTGGTCAAACGTTATTCGGAGTGTGTTCATGAGAGTGTTTTTTAATGAGATGAGCATTTGAATTGACAGGCTGAGTAAAGCAGATGGCCCTCCCTCACCAATTGATTGGGAAGCCTCATCTAATCGATTGAGGACCAGATTAGAACAAAAAAGTTGACCCTCCCTCAAGTAAGAGTAAGAGGGAACTCCTGTCTGAGTGCCTTGGGCTAGGACATTGATCTTTCCTGTCTTCACACTCAAACTAGAATACTGGTTCTTGGGTTTCCAGCTTGTCAACTGCACATCTTAAAATGTCTCAACCAGGGGCAGTGGTTCTTGACTGTAATTCCAGTACTTTGGGAGGCCAAGGCAGGAGGATCACTTGAGCCCAGGAGTTCAAGACCAACTTAGGCAACACAGAGAGACCCCCCCCCATCTCTACAAAAAAAAAATCAAAAAATTAGCCTGGTATGGTGGCACACACCTATAGTCCCAGCTTCTCAGGAGGCTGAGGTGGAAGCATCGCCTGAGCCCAGGAGATTGAGGCTGCAGTGAGCCATGATCGTGTCACTGCACTTCAGCCTGAGAGACAGAGTGAAGTCCCTACTCACAAAAACAAAAAAACCTTCCCAGCCTTCATAATTGGCATGAGCCAATTCCTCATAATACATCTGTGTGGATATATGTCCATGTTCAGTACCTCGAGACTGTGTGAGTAAAACCTCTCATTTTACAGATGAGTAAACTGAGGCCCAGTGAACTTGGGAGACGTGCCCAAGGCCTCACCAACAGTCAATAGTATGGCTGAGACCGTGGTCACCCACAGCCCAATGTACTCCTTTCTATACCAAGACACACCTCCCATTAGATGGAACCGTCCTCGACAATTCAGGTTTGAAAGAATGATGGAATGTTTTTTATCTCTAGATAGTTTATTAACTCTAATTTTCTCCAAAAATGCTTTGTCGTTCCTTTGAAAACCATTATCTTCTTCTTCTTTTTTTTTTTTTTCTGGGTGACATGTCATTTTAGCTCAGTTGCTGTTGATGTAATTTAATCTGATTTTTGCTAGAAAGCAGTTATTCTCCTTACATCTGTTTGATCGCTCAGCAACTAACAGGCATTTTCCACAACTGCTGATACAAAAGAGACAAGAAAAAGCACAGCTTACCTTCTATGCCGTGATCCGTCTGACATGGGCATGATAGATTGAATTTGGAAAACGTGCATGTCTCCCGACTTTCTCCCCTTTCCTTACGGGAGAGGGCTGGAAAGGCAGACAGCAAAAGGCTAGGCGTGTGCACAAGGCTATAGTAGGCTGTATAAGGGTTCGCTGGTAGACCTGGATGCAAAGGGAAAGGGGGATAGAGAATCGACCCAGCACACACCCTCATGACAATTTCCAAAGGGGGAAAAAAAGACTTATCAGCCTTCATAATTGCATGAGCCAATATCTCATAATAAATGTGTGTGTGTGTGTGTGTGTGTGTGTGTCCCCTATTATTACCTATTGATTCTGTTTCTCTGGAAAATTCTAACACAACAATCGTTATATCACCATCATGTTATCGTCGTCATCATCTTCACTACTATTTACTGAGTGTTCACCCTGGCAGGCACTGTGTTCAGGGCCTGGAGATTGTATGGGTTAAAACTCTCATTTTACAGATGAGTAAACTGAGACCCAGTGAACTCAGGCTCTCTGTAACTCTCAGAAACCTAACTGTCCTATTAAAAATACATGAAAGAACTACATAAATTGTGAAATTGAAGTCACTTTTTTAAAAAATAGAAGTAAAATTCTTTCCATCCAGAATGAAACTGAAATCTACCAAGCTATAGCTAAGTAACCTGTGTCCTTCCCAGACCTGAGCACCAACTAGTTAATCAGACTTGCAGCCCCAGAATCAGGACCTCTTGGTCCAGAGTGAGCTCACCTTGGACGCACTCTTTTGAAGAGATAAGCTATCTGGGTTGAGAAGAGAGCTTGCTGGAAATAGCCAGATAAATAAAAGTAGATTGTAGCCTATCTGCCGGGAACCACACATTTTCCCCAGCCATTTGCAGGAAGAGCTGGGGAAGTAGGTTGCTGGGCCATTACAAGTCATTTTCTCTCCTGAGCTCTGCCAGCCTGTGCTCCTTTTTCATTCCAATTGCTACATTTCTGAATATCATACTGCCATTTTTCTCCTCCCTGTCTAACACCAATCGCACTTCTGGGCTGTCGTCCCCACTGCTGATAGTGTTAATCTCCATGGGAACCAATGTGACTCAGAGGGTCAATGTGTGCTTGGCAAGTCCTGTTACGATCATTGCCAGAGTGTTACCAGCAATGGCAGCATAATCCTCGGAGATCACATATTTTTGGTTTCGTTTTGTTTTGTGAATGTTGCCGGTGAGTCGTGCAGCTTAAAGGCAACAGCCTCAAAGGAAGTCTTAGCTTAGAACTTTGGAGTAAATCCTATCACCGCCGCCTTCTATGCCAGTTGCATTCCAGCATCCCCCATTTCAGAAGGCACGGAGTCCGCATTTGCTGAGGAATGAGGTTTCCTTGGACTTTTCTCTTTATCCATTATCCTGGCTTGCGGTCATGCATTCTATCTATAGACAATGGGAACTATTGAATGAGACTGGTCGTGCTCGTGGAAATCATGGCTCTTCGTTTTATTAAAACATTCTCATTTTTCGGTTGTCTTGCTGGTGATGGTAGTTTTCATGCAATAATGTAAATCTCCCTGTGGATTCCTATAGGAAGAATTCAACAAAGGAAAGCTGTTTGGTTGGATGAATGGTGTCCCACAAAGCCTGAGTAGCTAAAGGCAAGCTAGAACTCACTTAATCCAACCTCTTATATGGATCAGGTTCCAGCAGTTGGACCCAGCATCTTTTTGATTATTGCAAAACAAAGAGAATCTCCCTCTCCTTTCCAAGAAGCGCACCACTTAATGGTGGGTCACCCAGTTATTAGAAAGTTTTTTCCTATAGTGAGCAAAAATCTTCCTGTAAATTAGTATTCTACTCTCTGGGGAAACACAAAAACATACTTTCCCACTGTAATCCCTTTTTTAAATTTGAGATTCAGGGAGTACATGTGTGGTTCGTTACATGGGTATATTGCATAATGGTAAGGTTTAGACTTCTACAGAACTCATCAACCCAAATAAGGAGCGTGGTACCCAATAACTAGTTTGTCAACCCTCCCTTCCCCCTTTTGGAGTCCCCAGTTTCTTTTGCTCCCATCCTTATGGAAGTGTGTACCGGGTGTTTGGCCTCCTTATAAGTGAGAACATTCAGTATTGGGTTTTCTGTTTCTGCATTAATTTGCTTGGAATAATGGCTTCCAGCTGCATCCACATTACTGCGCTACTGGAGTCATCTAGTACCCAACTCTTGCTGCCTCAATAATAGGACTCATCACACGTTTTTCTTGCGTCTGTCTCCTTCACCAAGGGCAACTTCTTGAAGACAAAAAGCATGTCTCATTCTTCTTGGAATAATGAGAACCTGTGTTTGATGACACAGCTTCCAATACTCCATGCTACCTTTTATTTCTCCCTTGGTCAAGCTAGTCAACTAAGCATCTCCCATGCCTGCAACTGTCCCTCGAATCAGCAAGCTGATACTGGCCACTTCTCGCCTCCTCCCTGTCACAGGAGCACTAATGGGGTGAAAGAAGACAAATTAGATCATATAATATCTCTGTGACAAAAACTATACTTTCAAATGTCATGCTGTGTGGCGAGGGTAATGAAGTAGTTCAGAAAGTCTATAAAGGATGCTCTAGGACCTTCAAACAGCCTTGAAATTCCACAGTCAATGAGAATTCTACAACAGAAAAGACTATAGATGTCACCCCATCCAATCAGGACCAGGGAGTATGTGGGGACACAAGAATCAAAGTGAATTGTCCAAGGTCACAGAGCCCGTTACTGGAAACAGTGTCATCTTTTTTTTCTATGTCATGTTCTTTACAACACACTAAACTAACTCGAAGGGAATATTATGCTCAAGGACTTTATAGGCTCCTGAATAGTTAACGGGTGATTTCAAACATGGAACGTGTGTTCTTAAACCTTGGGACCTAAATTTTAGCACTCTCCCTTTTGCTGATAGCATTTATATGGTACTAAATATTCCAACAGAGTTTTAAGGCTTACAGCTACTCTCCCTGGCAATCTTGGTTTTGATCTCAGAACAAAGAGATGCTAATACAAAATCTCCAGAATTTTTAAAGACTGATAGAGTCTTTCTTACTCCTGTTTATCTTACACCATTACTTAGAACAGTGCCTGGCATTTGATAGTCATTTAAATGATATTTGCTGACTGATTAATAATTGTGTAATTGTCCATTGATAAAATTTCAGACCCAGGTTAAATTCCCCTGTCTCTTTGCCTATTTCCTATTTCTAGGCCCCCATCCCTAATAATCAATTGATTTATGTTCAGAGAACTTAAACAAATACTAATGCTTATCCAAACACCATACAATTGGAAGCTCAAGTATGCTAAAAAAGAATACATACAAGACTATTGAAACTCAAGTATGCTAAAAAATACATACATACAAGATTATTTCAACTTGCAAATGGATGACATTCTGAAAGATCTTGTGTAAACTAAGGATTAGAACTTGAAACATATATCCTCAAGAAACAGAAGTAAAAGGAGGAGAAAGGAAGAGGAGAAAAAAGGAGAAATAAGATACTACCACGAAGTGCCTGTCATAAAATCCCCTTTTGGTGAAGTACATAATAAGGAACATAAAGAACATAGCATAGAATAAAAGAAGAACCTAGTTCCACTTCCGGCTCTGCCAGCAACAGCCTCTATGACCTTAGAATGGATAGATTGCCAGGCCTGGGAAACACGATACCCTCTATGATACTATTTATACAGGGATCATGAGTCCCACCTTAGAATGCCAAGGCGCCAGGAACTCAAATCCCAGTTCCTAAAGCCAAACATGTGTCAAGTGAGAAGCAGATCTGCTCCACATTCATTGTGATTGAAAGAAGGCTCCCATCAGTCCTGAAGTGAGCACTCTGTTCACTTTTCTACCCAAGCTCCTTTACCGATCTACAATAAAAACTTTCTTATCCAAGGCAACCAGAAAAATTAAGTATAAAAGCTGGTTCAAGCAGATAACTATTTTAAAAATATGTATCTTAAATATTTTATCTATTTATTTATTAATTTTACATTGAAATATATCTTATTAAAAATTAACTTTTAAAATTTTTATCAAAGAACTATTATAACATGAAAACATTTGAAATCTACTAAATATATAGACTATTAACACTTTGGTTTATTTCTTTTTAGACTTCTCTGACTACTTTTATGATTCTTTTTAATTTTTTTATTTTATATATATATATTTTACTTTACAAAAAAATATACAATCTTGTATACAATTCAGAATTAGGTATACAAGTGGACATCTTGCAGGTAAAGTTTTGGCCTCCCTTTCATCCCCACTTTGCCTGGTTTGAGATCAGGCACCCTTAATGATGTTGTGTCCTCATCCCCACAAATATTTTATTTAAATGTCAAATTTGCAAGTGAACATGCATGTGCCAATCTCTGATATGTAACCAAACAGCAACTGACTACATTTCCTCAAGGTTCTTTTAGTATAAACCACTCCCAGAATGCCTCCCTTACCATGAGAGGTTTCAGTTTCTTTAACATGCAAAACATGAAGACACTGAAAAAGCAATCTGACTGCATGAGTTTTCTTAAATTTTACAATTTTGAAATCACATTTCAGCCTTTCCAAAATACCATATTATTTTTTGAAGAAATAACTCTCCTTCTAATAACTCATAACTTAATCATTAAATACATATTATAATAGTATTGCAAAATTGCAATGGACAAAAACAAATTTGGGAGCAAACACGACAGATTCTTGGTAAGCATAGCACTCAACTCCTGAAAG
This sequence comes from Tarsius wallacei, assembly GCA_963574415.1. Taxonomy (NCBI): domain Eukaryota; kingdom Metazoa; phylum Chordata; class Mammalia; order Primates; family Tarsiidae; genus Tarsius; species Tarsius wallacei. The sequence continues at coordinate 32,708 of CAUYQG010164395.1, forward strand.
AAGAAGGTTTGGGGTGAACCACAGGGTAAGTTACTGATCAGTGTTCAGTCAAGCATGGGTACCCATCAGTGTCCTGGACAGAGCACATGGGGAGTATTCATCTGGTAAACCAGTCAAAAGACTTCCTGCGTTATTTGTAAAAACAGAGCCATCATGAGTCTCATGGGACAGTGTTACTGACTGCTAGCTCCCTCTCCCCAACCCTCCACTGACTATACTTTGATAAGACCTCATCTATTAGTTTCCAAGGGCTTTTGTAATAAATTACTACAAACAGGAAATCATAAAACAGCAAGAACTTTTTCTCTCACAGTCCTAGAAGCCAGAAGTCCAAAGCCAACATGTCAGCAGGGATATATCCCCTCTAAATGTTCTAGGAAATAATCTTCCCTTGCCTCCTTTCACCTGTGGGTTCCCAGTAATTACATCTGCAGAGACTGTTTCAAAATAAGGTCATGCTCTTAGGTTCCCAGTAGACATGAGCTTTTGACAGGCATTATTCAACTGGTCTACTATACTTTGACAAACCCTCACCTCTAGGTCTCAAGCATGCTATATTCTCATTTCAAGATTCCCTCCCCCCTTCCTTTAGCATGGTAAATCCTTGCATGCTTGGATACTCAGCTCAGGTGTCTCCTCTTAACTGACTTCCCCTGCTGGGTTAGATGCCCTTCCTGGCAGCCCCCCCAAACCAGGTCCTTGACTCCTTACACAAACTCATTTTTCTACACTGACATTGTCTGTTTTTTCTTACCTGTCACCATTATCGTATACACTTTTTCAACTATTTGCTGAGTACCTGCTAAAACCCACTGTGCTAGGAACTGAGAATACAATAACAGCTAAGACAGGTTTCTGACTTTTGAAGGATAGAATGCTTCTAGTTTTTAAAGAGAAGGAGCATACAATAGTTTTTGACTTTCTAGAACCTGGCATGCTATCAGACATACAGTAAGTACTTAAACGTTGGCTGAATGAATTAATGAGTAAAAAATTTCAGAGGGCAAAGCAAATGGTGGGTAGGATGAGACAGTTGAAGGTCTGAGGATATGGGTTTTTACCTGAAATAAAAACTTTCAAGTAACTCAAGTCATGATAAGAAAATGAACTGCTTTGCTAAAAAACACCCACTAAAAGTGCTCAAGCAGAAATCTATCAATGGGAGATTGGCCTACATGGTTTCTCAGGCTGCTTCTAACTCTAAAATTTCTTTCAGTCTCTTATAGATTAAATGATGGAGAGGTGACATTTTTAAATTTCACCTTTTTTCCTATGCAGATTCAAAAAAAACCTTATGAAGTACTAACAATGTACTAGGCATACTGCTGAACATTTAATCCCTATCAAGTGTTAATTAAATCTTCACTACAATTTCCACAAAGCAAGCAAAATCGTAAAAGAAATCACTGGTTGTTCACAAAGACATGTCTTCTCTTTTTCTTGGAACACAGCTAGATTACATTTCCCAGTGTCCCTTGCAGGTAGGATAGCCACGTGACTGATTCTAGCCAATGGAGTATAAATGAAGAGATGTGTGCCACTCCCAGGCCTGACCCGTTAAAATCTCCCGAGTTTTGCTCTTTCATTCTTCTTTCTTCTCCCCTTCAAGAATGCTGGAATGGAAGTAACTACCAACACATGCATTCTCAGTGGGGGTAACAGAGTCCCAATAAGTGAACCTTCTTTCTTGGGGGAACAAAAACATCTTTGCTATCACAATGGTTTGTGGCCGTCCAAAGCTCAACTCTACTTGACAAAATCTTCTTTCTTAGTATTTAATTTCTCTCATTAGGAAAAAGTTAGATTAAATTTAATTAATTGATCTAACTTAATTGGGCTTAATTAACTTAATTTTTCACCTTAGGGGAGAAATAACAAGAAAATATTTGAGAAATATTGCTTGCTCTAAGGCAACCCCTGAAAGCTGCATATTGAAGACAGTAGGACCGCTCTCAGCCTGGGAGTCTGAGTGGCTAACTGGAAGAGAAATATTTTGGTTACTACCCAGTACCATTAGTGAATAACCCAATTTCTCTTGTGTGTGAACCATTACACATCTGGAAGTCTGATGGAGCAGTTAGCCCACTGTAAGTATTATAACTATGATCTTACCCATTTTATACATAGAAACAACCGAGTGGCAAAAGCCTAAGCCCAAGGTCAAGAGTTCTGGTAGAGCAGAGATTTGAAACTTGTCTGATTCAAACACTTGAGATATTCTTATGCTCTGCTCCTTCTTCAGCTGTCAGAACCTGCGTGTTTCCGTTGTACGAGACCATTTCCAGCCTGGAGGATGCTGAACGCAATCTCTACTTTGGAGATTAAAGTTATACTATTTTTAGTTGTACTATTTTTTTATGCATCCAAAGTTGAGAAATGCTTTCAGAAATCATAACTTTCATTCAGACTTGCAAAGTTGTGCTGCGGCAAATCCCCTGTAATCAAATGTGCACAGTAATAAGAAGTGAAAGGGAGCATGAGGAAATAAATTATCATTTCTTTTGATAGACACAAAAACAAGATGCATCAGGATGAAACTTATAAAAAATTCAAGTGCAGATGAGCAATCGTCAAAGGGCCGTGGAATTTGGTTTCACACGCACTGAAAAACATCAAAGTTTTCCCTGCTGAAAATGCAAAGTCAGGCTGAAGATTTCTTGAGAGTTCTTATCAGAAATTATTTCAGAGTTTTTGCTCTTCTAAGCATCTTACTACATAAGATCATGTTCCAGACAACGATGGGCTTTGTCCTAAAGTTATGAATCTATAGCTTCCCCGTAGAAATTGCAATAGGATGGGCCCATGTGCAAACTACTTAACTCCCATTGTCCCCGGAAAAGGATTGTCAATTCACACAGAAGTCTGAAGAAGCTTTGAATCGTTCTCTGTGTAGGCGCATGCTGCTTTAATATAGTGTAAGTCTTAGAAATGCTGAATCTAAAAAGATAGTTTTTTGAAATGTTGACTGACAAAGTCTACTTTGGTGATGGATGGGATGAGCACCGCGCAAATCTTTTTTAATTCTCTATACAAGTTTTACTGTGCACTTTTTTCTGATGGTCTTGGGATACACAATTAAACAATGCTCCCCAAAGAATTTCTCTCTTTTCTGCTTCATTTTATTCCATTGCTATTTAAATAAGTTAATTTGCTGCTGTGAGACTTAAATGCATCACAATCCAAACTGAAATACACTAGATGTGGAAAAAAATGGAATTATTGAATGCTCGATGGAGATTATAGGCTGTTTTAGGGAAAGGTTGGGGAAGGAATTGCTTATCTTTTATTCTTATATATTTAAAAGGGTGCTACAGCTTTGGCACATATTTCCAGTTGCAAAATTAACATCATAGAGAATCACAGTTTTTATATTTAATACCAACTCTTCTGTATGCTGTGAGTAGCCCTACCTTTTAGCATTTAAGAGATAAAGCTCTACGTTAAATTTTCCAATTATTACCTGTCTGGTACAGTTGCAACAGGACCATATCAAGTATTTGAGTTTTACTAGGGAAATGTAATTACAGTTTGAAAAATAGTAGAAAATGCATTCCTATCACATCCGTGGTGGCAGTTTATATGCTAAAAAGAAAAATGCTTAGGGTCTAATTCATAAGAGCTTTATGCTTCATTTACATTTTTCTGTGTAGTTTACTTGGAAAAGAGCATAATGCATGTTTTTCAAGTAAAATATGCCATTTAGGGATTCATTCAACTTGCTTTCCTTTGTCCTCGTTGAGGGCCAAGCGTTCTTTTCTACAATCCTAAAGGGCACCAGTAAATGGAGTGGGTGGAAGGCCCCCGATATTAACTAGAAGAAATGCCTAAAACCGCTGTACAGATTATTTAGAAAATTTACAGCAGTCTCTAGCCGTCAAGCCTTGAGAAGCCTGTTGTGTATTTACTATGCACTCTGTTTCCCAAGCCTTTTGTATAGGATACTGAACAAATTGCATGACAACATGGATATTCTTGAGGGCTGCTTGGAATCCACAACAAGATGGGATTCCATGTTCTTTTATTCACTTCAGTGTTTCTCAAAATATGGTCTGTGGACTGACAAACATCAGAATCGACTGAGATTCTTTTTTAAAAATATGATTTTGTAAGTTCCACGACACTGATCCAAAATGTTTGAGGATACAGACCTGGAATTTGAACTGTACAAGGTACTCAGGTGAGTCTTATGTCTATTTCACAATGAGGAACACCGGATTTAAAACCCCATCCTTAAAACACTGCTTGTGTTTTGAACTAAGATCATCAAGAAAGAGTTCACTTTTAGGTAGAGCCAACACACCTTTATTAACCAGTATTTTTTAAATTTATTTCATTTTTATTTTTAGAGTTGTGGGGTACAAGTGAGGGTTGGCAACATAAGTAGGTTGCATGCAGGTGAAGTTTGGGCTTCCAGCTGGCCCTCTCTCCCCTTGATAGGCCCAGGTACCCTTTGTGTTGCTTCGTGCCCCCATCCTCCCTCCCTCCTTCCTTAGCAGTGCCTGGCGTCTGCCAGTCCACTCTTGTGCTAGTGTGACTAGTATTCAGGACCCGCTTATGAGTGAGGTTAGCTGATTCTATTCTCAGTCATTTTCAAGCCAGCAGCCTCACTGTGCTAGCAGCTGTGTGCGTGGAGGTTTAGCTCAAGGCTGGCTGTTTTTCGTTGCCAACCTTCCTTCCTTTCTTTCCTGCAAAGTTTCACAAATGACCGAATGAAGCTTCAAAGTCTTAGAGCAAAAAGCAACAGCAACAAAAGATTTCTGGGAGTTAAAGTATCACGGATCCTTTTGCCATCTGCTTCCCTGCAACCTCCAAAAAAGAAATAAAAATAAAATTAAATAACTAAATAAAAG